>JAODJU010000025.1:14519553-14542754 GCA_026776725.1 Gnathonemus echidnorhynchus | reverse complement strand
TGTTTCGAAACATTTCGTAAACTCCGTATCGAGACCAGAAGTTTCGGACGTGTTCGGAACGGATCGATCCTGGGTGCCGAAATTGCCATCTCTACTTTTTCCCTGTTTGTTTCCTAGTTTCACCCTGTTTTAGTTCCCTCAATAAGCCCCTTTTTGTCTTGGAGCTGCTGGTGGATCCTTACATCTTCTCCTTGCTGGCACCCTGCCCTGTTGCCTCAGCAGACACACATGTAAATGTGTGTGCAGATTTGAAAGTCTCACTCCAGCCAGCTGACCAAAGTTGGCAGCCCTGTGCTGATATATAACTAAGAGTTACCGAAACCACTACTTGCAAAGATCCTTACTCAACACAACATTACAGAAAACTACAGCAACAAAAGACACATTTTAACAAGAAGGAGCTTTAATAAGAATAAGGTAACACTCCTCCTCCACTTTCACAGGTGACTACAAATGCTCCACAGAAGAATATCTGATGGGACGAATGAAATAAACGTGATTGGCAGATTCAGATGGTGCAGGCTGAAGTTGACCGATTAGGTAGGCAGAGCAGAAATTTGGACGGGCATTGCCCACCCCTGCCCTCTTCTAGATCCAGCTGTGTTTCCTTGACCAGATGTAACAAAGTTTATGGGGGGGGAGCATATTCCAGGTAAAACTGGACACAACCAGGACAGCTTAATTGAAATAGGAAAAATATGTATTGTTGGATGTATAAAGAGGTAGATAAAGTTGCCATTGAGAATGAGAGAAGGAGGGGGGCATTTTGAGGCCTCTTTTTAGCCACGTATGTAGAGGCTCCCATGACAAGTTGTATATCAATTGTAAACTAATGAATAGTTTTTTATTATTATTTATTACAGACCTATAAATGGTATAATGTCCAGGCATAATACTTTTTGCTTTGCCTAATGCTGTCAGACAGGCGGCAGGTATAAATTCACTGTTTTTTTTTTCCAGTTTCTGGTCAAAATTTTGTGCTAGAAGTATTTTATGTTAGAAGTGACGATTTTGTTACATTTTATGGAGGAAAGAATATAATCCTGTAGCACTTACTAATCCTGCTAAATAAATACACTGCATTTACATCCAAGTGTCAGGTGGAATTCAAAATCCCACCCATGTTCAAGTAAAGTTGGCCGCCACCATGAGTTTTACTTTTGTTTCTGACTGTGAAGATTAGTTGACCATGACTGCCAGGAGTATCACAGATCTTGAGGCTGCTGGGGTCATGTGTCTTTGCTTTTTTTTGTTTTTTGTTGCTTAAGTGAGGTCCTAAGGCGCTTTGTGTGGGGTGAGGTACTGGGCTGGGTGGCAACCAAACTCTCGTTCTGCCCCCTTCCCACCTTCCCAGCAGCTTTGACTTTTCTGGCCCTGGTCCAGACCATGATTGCCAATAGGAGGACACCACATGCCGGGTTTGTGATTGGCAGCACCGTAAGTCTGTAAGTATTGCAAATTGCAGCACAATTACTGTGTGTTTGGCCACTGAAGGGTGTCATTGTGGTGATTACTGCCTAAGAAAGCAGGGTTCGGCTGTATATCACTTTATAATCACACCACCGTCCCCTTTTTGGCAGGAAGCTGTTTTGCTCATGCCACACAAAAACCCTCCATGACTGACCCCAGGCCAGGAGCATCATGTTCCTGCTCCCTGAAATCGTGTTCCTGCTCCCTGCAAACAAGGTCGTCCCAAATTCATTACAGTTGTCTTCCTGGCTCCAATTATGCTATGTGAAATAATAATAATAATCTGAGTAGAGTGGAGATACGGAACAATATCCGTCTTTTTCAATTTCCCTGAGCCGCAGCAGCTCAAATCTATTATTCAAAACAACACCTAAGTGTTTTCATAAAACGCTCATTCTTCTCACCTCCCGCTTATGTTCAGAAACACAGCCTCACACGCAGCACCGACCAAGCAACGGAAACATATCTTACCTCGACTGGCATTACCCTTAAGTATCCGGTGACAGCAGTTTCCAGGGCTTGGTTTTTGGGCCAATAGCCGAGCTGCTTATTTAGGGCCACCTCAGCCTTGCTAACATGTGAAGGGGGCTGTGGGCCCATCTGTCGGGTCAGTGCACAGGGGCACCGGTATACCATGTGTGTGATGCTGGCCGTTGGTCCCTCCCTTAGCTGCTGTTGCAGGAGGATAAGCCCTTGTTTGTAATCCCTGTGTTGCTGTAGAATAGCTTTCCCTATTTCATTTGCCCATGATTGGCAGCAGATTGCTTGTAGGCCTCCTGAGATGCAGAACTAGGATGTGACAGAACTTGGGTGCCTCTGTGCCGATGCTCCCAGTCAAGGTTGTCCTGTTTGCCATGATTGGCGTGGGAGAGAATATTTTCTCAAAGTATTCACAGAGACCCAGTGCCACATGAAAGGTACTGACAGGAAAACATATAAAAGTATAAAGAGACTCCGGACTTTTTAACTAAGGCATTCAGAAATACTGGACAGGAGAAGGTCACCAGAGGACGAAGGCACATTTAGAGATATAAAGCTAAAGTTCAGAAGTTTTTCACGTGTTATCACCATCGTGGGGACATTCTGTGACCTTATGCACATTGTGTATTCTTCTCTATGCACAAAATATATCAATGTGACTGTAACTGTTTTCCTTTTGACTGTTAAACATATCATACGTAGCATTCTGTTTGTCCTGTTTGCTTTGTCCACGTGTTCTGTAAGGCAAGAGCAATATCAGGTCATAAACACTGAAGGAAATGGTTTCAGAAGCAGAAGGTCAAACCTGCGTTTTTTTGTCGGGGAACAGAACAGAGTCAGATTAATACGCTTTTGTCGATCGGCACAGTTGCACCCAACAGACTCGACACAGAGGATGTCTTTAAAAAAAACACAAAAGATGCTGTCTTACTCGGGCTATGTGCCTCTGCAGTTGAATAGTGAGCACATCACACAGTGGTGTCATAATTACATCAAGAATGCACACAACACTAGCGTTTTTGTCCACTCTCTGCCTTATCTCAAGCTACGTATTTCCCTGAGGTCACAGCTCACATGGCTCAAGACAGAGGATTACCTGTCTTAATATTAAACCCATCTCAGTTTATCTTTAATACTTTGGATACTACAGCAAATTTACATTATTATAACATCATGACTGATGTGAGTGATTTCATTGGCCATCCTGGCCATCCCAGATGTCCGCTTAGTTGTAAGGTGAAGGGGGGGGGGCGGGTTGTGAGCGAGGACGTGGATCATAGGCTGATCTGGTAAAAAGGCCAAATCATTGACATGGATAAGAGGGTGATTACATGAAAAGGAGATTACGGCCTCATTCCAACTGTTGCTGATTTGGGAAGCAATTGCTACATATGAGATGACGTCCAGACAGTCCTCAAAAAAATCACATCCTCATATAATCCGGTGGGTGTCATTACGTGGGTTTGGACAGTCGATCCTGGTCCCTGGAAGTGTGCACAGACATGGGCCATGCTGTTGTCTTTTTTTGGACACTCAAATGGGGGACAGATTATGCTGATTTTTCTCTACCTAATCTGCCTTCTTGCTGATTTCCTGAAACATTTTTTGAAATTGGACAAGGAGCATGTAGAGCCACAGTTTGTGTCTTTCCATATGCAAGCTGTGTGTTTTTTAGGACAGTGTTTTCCAAACCGGACCTCGGGGACCCCCAGAGTCTCCATGTTTTTGCTCCATTCCAGCTCCCTACCAAACAATCCACGTTTTTGCTCCCTACCAAACAGTCCACGTTTTTGCTCCCTCCCAGCTCCCTACCAAACAGTCCACGTTTTTGCTCCCTCCCAGCTCCCTACCAGACAGTCCACCTTTCTGTTTCCTCCCAGCTCCCTGTCAGACAGTCCACGTTTTTGCTCCTTCCCGGACAATCCCCATTTTTTGCTCCAGGAGCTAGAAAGGAGCAAAAATGTGGACTGGGTTGAAAAACACTGTTTTTGGGGATGACGGTTCAGGTATCATGATGGCCGGGTCCGTTTTGCCAGCCTACTGTTTGGTACACAGCTCAGAGTCCGGCTCTTCCTGCTTCACGGCCTACCAGTTTGGTCTCCTTTGTTTCCTGAGCTTGAGTATTACCCGGCTCCCTGCTCTTCCCTGCTCACGCTGGGCCCCTGGAGAGAAAGGCCCCCACTGCTGCTTCCCCTGTAAGCCATTCCAGCACAGAGTGCTGATGATATGAGCAATGAGTGGGACATGTGGTGCTTGGGGTGAGTGATCACCTCGGTGGTGCTTATCACCTTTATTGTCAGGACAGAGAGGCAGAATGTAAAGTACATTATGCGAGTCAGTAGTGCTCGTATTTTTAATTTATGAAGAGGGTTTCACTTCTTTACGTTCTCCATTCATAGAGACGAGGACCTTAAAATGCCTCCTGCCGGCATTGCCTTTCCGTAAACACACCGCCGCGTGTGCACACGCACACTAGTCTGTCCTGTGTTCCGTTGCCGAGCGATTGACAAACGGTGACCACTGAGGCCCTGCCCTTCGCGTCTGCTGTTGCTAAGCGCGCTAGTGTGTTTTTCGATGTTGTCATCCAGGGTGAGGATGTGTGTCACTGGCCTCGCTGAGATCCAGCGTGGCCGCTTCGGCGATGATTGGGTCTGACTCATTTTGGGTGAGATACAGATGGTTAGGGGAAAGCTCATTTGATTTGTGGCTGCATTGTGTGACATCTCAATGCCCTCCTTGGGTTAAGTGAGCTCTTTAACTAAGAAAGAAGTATGTGAGCAATAAGTCCTGGATTGACAAGAACAGCTCTGTTTCCCTCTGTTTAGTCTGTTTTTTCACTTTGGCTCTCCCTCTTTTTTCCCCAAGAGACAAATAGTGGGAGATTGATAGTGGAAAATGGTGACCTGTAACAATAGCGCAGTGACAGGTATTTCAGCGGTCATTATCGCAGTGTTTTTACCTCTTTGTGCTCCCTGAATTGTGTCTGTGCCTGAAGGCTCAAATATTCGCTACAGAATTCATGCCTTTATAAAATGAGTCAAATTTCTGAAATTGTACATTGGCACCAAAGTTAAAAAAAAAATCGTTTGCACACTTCACATCGAGCACCCCGCAAAAGCAGGTTTATCGCGGCAGTAATTCACAGCGTCCATAGAATTCTCAGAGTTGTGGAAACAGGCACTCAATACAGTATATTGTGTTTATCTATTATAACGTGTAATAACAAGGCTGTGCTCCCTGTGGTAATTACTCAGAAGTTACAGAAACATCAATGTCAAGTGTACATGAAGCTACAGACAAAATAGTTACAGACTCTGTCTTCAAGTCATGTGAACAATTGGGCCATCTAATAGCTGCCACTGTTCTCTGCCATTGGACTGAGGCAAATTAATGACATTAATTATCTGAAGTATGGTGCGGATCGTGGTGTGACCCCATTCTCTGTCTTCTTTGCCCGAATTTTTGATATTGGTCCATTGTTTTTTTTTTTCTATTTTTCAGAATCATTTGCTTCTTGGGCAGGTTCAGTTTGCGTCTCAATGATCACCGTCCATCTTTACATGCAAACACACTGCAGGCCGAGTAGATGGTACAGAAAACATGGCTTTAGCAACATCCTGGCCCCCTGGACTTGCAGTTGTCTCAACAGAGAGACAACAGGCCCAAGCATGTTTAATAATGAACTGAGAGAGGGCTGTGGGGAGAGATTTCTCTTCCTCTCTCTTTCTTCCAAGCCAGACTTTATGTCTTATGGATGGAAATCTAACCTGTCAGGTTCTATCCCATTAAACCAGCTATGAACCATGTACTCCACTGAGTGGCAGTAAGAGAGAGGGAGAGGGAGAATGAGAGAGAGGGAGAGATAGATAAACATATGACAGGCATAATATGGCTTCTCATATGGCTTTATGAATGATCAATAGACTATATGCAATTTCTATATAAAATGCAAAAATTCCTGATCAACAGACAGAAGGACCTCCAACTGTATGTGTAGGATTGTAGTGGTGTGTGTGTACCCAGAATCCTCAGTTTTTCAGGCCATAATCTGCATTAGGGCCACGTCATCAGGCCGCCCTTTGTCTCCTGCTGCCTGTCTTGTCGAGCTTGTCAACGCCCATTCGCAGAGACACAGTGAAACGAATGTGCCGTCAGGCTATTGAGGGCTTTAATGGACAAAGTGAATCGTGTGCATTAAAGACCCATTGACGAAGGCTGACACACAAGCCAGCATTTGGCCAGCTTCAGGAACTGGCATTCTGTGTTGAAAGGGGTTCTGCTGTTTACTCCTGACTGGCGGCCTCTCAGAAGTTTTTCCTGGGGGAAGGCAGGGGCTTTGTGGGGACACATTTGGGCTAAGGAACCCATCGCAAGTGGCCATTCATAGCACACCTACACCAAGGTGGATCACAGTGTTTTGAGTGCTGTTCCATGTCTGGCAGTCTGCATTGCTGTAGCAGTGATGATGCACCACGACCCTCAATCTTCTTAATAATTCACCACTACAGAAGCGGTCTCAAGGTGGACTCATTGGCTATGGGATTTAAGCCACTTCTTCAGGTCTTGACAGGCAGGTGGTGCATTATTGACATCTGGTGCCCAACGAGTGCAACTGCATAGAGATGTTGAATAAGCCATGCTATGGACAAGTGGTTCGTAGTTTTTGTAATACAGAAGGAGTAGTCTTTTCAAAGGCAAAAATCAGCTAACATCCAAAACTGCTTCTCCACGATCTCCATTATCACCCAAAGGTGATTCTAACGTCACCGTGTCACTTCCTGTCAAGGCCTGCGTTGGTGGGCAAGTGACCATGTGCATGATGGTCGCTGACCAATCACAGCATTATACTCAGAATCTAGTCAAAGCTCCAGCATTATGTGCTCTCCGGACTTCCACCAGACCGTCTGCTCAGCTGTTTTTTCAGGTGTACCTGTTTTTAAATTAATGGCATGTCCATCTCTGCAATGACTGGAAAACTGGCTGTTTCACCCTAAGGCCACACTCCTGCCGTCTTTGTAGATTAGTCTTTGGGATAGAACTTACTGGCCATGTGATCCCTGGCATATGGAGGGTTCAGCCGTCTAAGCTGAATCCACAAGCAGAGAAGCACCGTTCCCTGGTGAAGCTGTGAACCTATACACGGTGGCGTACTCTCGCTCCTGTCTTCAAGGACGTGCACCTGTGTGCCGCGTTCCTTGCCCGTTGCAGTGGAGCCGCATGGTGCGTCTGGAAGCACTGGAAGCACTGGGATTTTGCAACCTGAGCGAAGAAGCAGGATGGGAATGAGAATCGGATATGAGAGCCCTGCGTGGCACAGCGGGGGCGGAGCCTGTCTTACCCGCCATCCACGTTGGCATACGGCAGGAATTCCTGCTGTCTGTTTGAGAGAAGGGCGGTGACATGTAGAGGGCCACCGGGCTGTAGGGGGGCCAGCTTGCGATGAATGCTGTGCTGGGGTGAGGGGGCCAGGCCACAGATATGCTTCCTCCTGTCTGCAAGGAGAAAAGGTGACATCAGGGTCGAAGGTTCTCCACTTGTCATTGCTGTGCAGTCAGATGGCATTTACATCACTGGCGCTGCATTAGAGCAGACAGTGTTTCATTTGTAAATGTGCTTTGGAAAGCAATTGGTGAACGAAAAATAAGGATGTGATACAACAGGCTGCCTGTCTGTGGTTCATATAAATCTCATAAGGTACTGCTGCCTTTGGCTCCAGGCTTCTACATTTTCATGAATTCTTTTCTCTCTATTTTATGGCAAGTGCAATGTCCCCCATGACTGCTTTTAAAAGTCATGCAGCACGCGCGGAATTGGTACGGCAGCGCTAACGTTTGGCTGAGTCGCGTGCTGGCTTGTCCTCCAGGTAGGCTGATGGTGGGAGTTCTGAGCCCGGGAGGTGCTGCAGGATCCCAGTGTGTGCTGAGCTCCCATGGGACGGTAAGGTCAGCTGACCGGGATGCCCCGACTCCAAGGCGATGCTTCCAGGGACTCCACACTGTTAGGCAGAGACTGAATGTCTGCAAGGCTGGCTTATCACCTGGCTAATAACAATAATTAACATTTTTTGTCATGCACTATATTCACGCTCCCTGATGTATGTCCAGTTTTTAGTGATGAACAAATGAAGCTTCATGAACCATTTGCTGTATATTTTTGTTTGCTTTGGGGCATGATTTGGGCCTTTTTTTTTAACAGAGAGCACCATCTAGTGGAGTCAGAAAATACAGCAAGTGGTTCATGAAGCTTCATTTGGGTGTCGCTAGAAGTTTTCCCCAAGTGTTTCAGGACACATGGAACATCCTTGAAACAAAATCGGTCAGGTTCAGTAGGTTCTCACACATGCATACGGTAGTATTTACAGTTATAGCTATTTCATTCATTTATATAAAGTAGAAAGTACAGAGCATCACACACACACACAGAGCTCTGCTGAGCTACATATACACAAGTGGATCCACCAGTGCTGGACTCAGTCCAGCCTAAAGACATTTCTGTCTAAAGAAACATTTCTTGACTGTAACTGGAGCGGAAGGGAGACCTTGACAGTCTGAATTTTCCGAGCCTTGTGGTCTGTCACTGACACGCGCACATCAAACAGGTCCATTAAAGGGAGCCGTAACTGAGACTATCTGTGGTATCTAACACAAGCAACAACTACACAAAAACTCCCCGTGCCGTAGCCTCCCAGGGGCTATCTGAAAGCTAACTTGAGGGGCACTCTAACCTCTCTCGCCGTCAGCTAAAGTGTGCTGATGGCATGGTCCTGCTTAGGCTATCCACATCCTGCTCAGTTTAGCTGCTATTTGTTGGTAGCAGAGAATGGACAAATTACACGAAACCGGACACAGTATATATATTGTGTGACGGGAGGCCATAACAAGGTGGAATCTCCCCACTCTGATCTCGACTTAACAAGCTGGGATCAGGCTGCACAGGCTGAAGGACGGATTTGATGTAATCCGTGGCTTTTAGTTCTCTGCTGTCGGATTGCCAGGAACATGGTCAGCTCTTACTGGCTGCCCTGGCATAATGCTTGGTACTAATCTCCTTTGCTGCATTTCTGGACAGAACAGCCTTGAAAATGTTACCTGCACTCTGATTTGGAGTGGATGAGGATGTGTAATGTCTTAGGTGCTGGATTGCACTCCCTTAATTTCCTATACTTTTGTTGGAGCCTGCAACCAATTACCTGGATTGTATAAAAAGCAAGCATTAAGTTACTTGCGATAGATGCTTTTATTGGGGGTGGTGTGTGGTTCAGCCGGTTGGGACTCTGTACCTGTAATCGGAAGGTTGCCGGTTTGAATCCTATATCCAACGAACCAATGCCACAGTTGGGGCCTTGAGCAAGGTCCTTAACCCCAATTGCTCCAGGTGCTGGATGCTGGCTGACTCCGTGTTGTGATGACCCACCCCCCCAATGCGTGCTGTCACCTGTATTTGTGCCTTTGTGCCTCAAGGAGGTAAAAGGGCAATCTCCCCAAGGGGAAGAACACAACCTCTGCTCTTTCTGATGATTTATTAATATGATATCTTAATAACCTTCCGGAGAGAGCCAGAAGTGACTGTGTCATGAGCCGAGCAATTGCGCGAGTGTGCCGTCACTCAGGGCGCTCCTTACCTCAGTCTCATTAAGCAACATGTCCGCCCAGGCCCTCTCCTCCAGAGTAACTGCCAGGCCGTCCAACACCTGCAGCCTGGTGAGGCGCACCAGGACGGCAGGGCGGTGCCGAGTCCTCCTGGCCACCTGCCGCACATCGACACACGGGCACGCTCATGCACAAGCGGGACGCGCTGGAGCTCTGGGGGCTTCTGTGTGCATGTGACCACGAGGGCAGCTGGAGGGATGGTGACTGCAGTTGTGGGCTTAGAGGTTAACGACCTCAGCTGTACAACCCTGGGCCGTTTAAACAGGTGACGGTGAAAGCTGCCCTGGATGAAATTTCCTGGTACATACAGTACTGTGCAAAAGTCTTAGGCAGCCAATGAAAATGATGTGTAAATGATCTTTATATTGGTGTAAAACTGTGCTATTACTGTATGCCCGTCAAAGTGTGTTAGCTTAGCCATTCCAAAACCTCAGCTAAAATCACCCCATTATTTCCAGCAACCATACAATACACCCATGTATTTTTTGACTCTACTAGCACTTGTATAGCTAATCAATATCTCATTGACTTTTTTAACTAATTAAATTAATTAAGTGAGCTGGTGAAGAAATGTAATAAATACATGGAATGGCTGGGGTGGCCCTGAGGAGAGGTTTGGGAACTGAAGCGGTGTCCATCTAACCATCCAACTAGACATCAGTAAATTTTTGGAGAACAGAATAAAGAAATTTAGTAGTTTTCATTGTGTTACTCTTAATTTGCATATGTTCCAGTGTTAAATTGTGTTTTTTGCTCTGAGCAGATGTGCACTACCCAGATAAACAGCTTTAAACGTTTCCTTTTGACTGCCTAAGACTTTTGCACAGTACTGTATTAACGTAAAGTGGTTGATTGTTTAATCAGTATCTCCTAGTTTTATCCAGGTATATAATTCAGGAACAGCTGCAGAGGGTGTGAAACTGCAAGACCCTCCCTGTGGACTCCAGGTAGGCCAGGGCAATAATCACCACACAAAATAAGGGTTCAAGTGACTCTTCTGGGTGGTCAGTCACGGGGGTGCAGTCATACTCACTGGGTTACCCAGTACAGACAACTCCACCAGTGAGGGCAGCTCCTCCAGCTTTTCAATCTCACACAAGTCCTGCGGACACACAGAGTGCTGTCATGTCTTGGCGTTTCCTTCCTTTCAGCTGTTCAGAGATGTATTAGATGCAGAGCCTTCCCTAATCAGAGCCGCAGTGCCCCTGTTGTGCAGTCCCTCATTGCTTGGACAGCTGATGCATGACTTTAGGCAGCTGGGGGTCTCTGCCCGCCTCCCCTGGCAGTTGGGATGTGCAGAAATGTGCTGTGATTACTACTACCCCGCGTTCTAATTAAAAATGAGAGCGCAACTGTGACAAACCACAATCAGCGAATGCGACGGGATGTGGACGCAAATCTGATTGCGCCTCGCTTGATTCTCATCTTTTTTAATGTCTTTGTATGCGCAGCTCTGACCTTCAATCAGCGTAGACTTTCCATAATGCGGGGCAGTAGAATGTTTCACCATGGTAACCAGGCGATGTTCCCCTACATCTAATTGCCGTGCAAATGTGCCCGTCGATCGAGACGAAGCACCTGAAGATCGACACGCTGCTGCTAGTGAGTCCAAGGCAAGGTTAGAAGGCGTGATCCCGGCAATGAGGTCTGACTTCCCCTAGTTTGAGGTATGTGGGCAGTCTGTAATCTGAGACTCTTCCTCAGCTAAGAATGTGCTCAGGACAGGACTGAAAAATGTGGACGGCTAGTTTTGCATCACAGTAAGAATTCTCAGATTTTCCGAGCACTAATAATACTGGGTGTCCATAGACCAGCTTCCGGTGGTCTGCATAAATGTTTGATAGTAATTGCATTACCGTGGTTTTAGGACTGGTCTGTCGCTGCTACCGCAGACACTTTCTTGTTAGTGCGACAAACTCCAAAAGTATTCTACGCATCTTTTTCAAACTTTGCAGACACATTGTATGGGTGAAGATCTGGACCGGATCAAGTTTTTGAGATGGATCACCCCAAAATTGAAGGAACGTTGCTTAACGGCAGCTAAGGGAAAGTGCCCCCAATCCTTAGCTGTTACTTATGTGATAGGTAATGATAGGTGATCCTTAGCAGGGCCATACTTGGAAATTCTGGGTCCCCTGACCTGTTTTCTGTTGAATTTTACATATTCAAGGGCCCATATCAAGTGCTGATTGCACTGAAGATGTCAGGAAACACATGCCCCTTTAATGCACCTGGTCTGGTCTGTTACCAATTGGTGGTCGTTGGTTTCAGAAGGGTTACAAAGCCCAGTGTGAACAGTACAGTACAGAAGGCTGCACAGCTCAATGAGAGGTTTTCATTGCTTAGTCAAGCTCAGACTCAGATCGCTTGTGCAGCTGTATACCTGCAGCTTGTTCGCGTCCAGGAAGAGTCTGCGCAGCTTTACGAGCGGCTGCAGGTGGCCAACCTCCCGCAGCCGGTTCTCAGCCAAGCGCAGCTCCATCAGCGCGGTCTGTCCACTGAAGGAGCTCTGTCCCACGGCCCGTATGCGATTGCCATCCAGTACCAGCTCCCGCAGATGCCGGAGCCCCTCGAGGCCCTCCACGTGGCTGATCTCATTGCCTGCGCAGAAACAGAACCTTCGCGCAGATGCACACATGTGATCACTTCCATACAGGTGTGACACACGGTTCTGTGCACAAGCTCTTGGGGACTGATGATTGGCTACCTTGGAGGAAGAGGGCTCTCAGGCCTGTGAGTCTGCTGAGCTGCAGGCTGGCCAGGTTGGAGATGCCATTGTGACTCAGATGCAGCACCTCCAGGCTCTCCATCAGAGGGTCCAGGCTATCAGCGGGTCTGGCATCTCTGGGGCAAAGAAAGAAACACATTTCCTGGCACCTAGAACTATGTCTGACATATAAACAGCTATACTGATTTCAAAAGCAGAACCACCACAGGTAAGCTAAACCAGACAAAGACATGCAGTTGGCTATAGGCTATAGATGTCTCTATATTGCCTGTAGCGTATGACTGTCTGAGAGTGTATGTACCATGCATCCCGTCTAATGTATACCCCAGCATTCTGCCCTGTGCTGCCTGAGGCTCCAGGCCCTTGTGACCCTGACCAGAATGAGTGAGCAGGGAGATGGATGGGTAACATATGCTTTTGCTGCCCCCCAGAGAATAAAAAGGGAACTACACCACACCCAAAAAAAAAAAAACCTGATTACAGATGACTTCAAATCACTTATGTTCGGACACATGCAACACCAGCAATCAGAGTAGGGTACAGTACCTGTTAGCTCTTGATAGACTCTGCTGCCCATAGCCACTGGAGCTGACCTTGTGATACAATGTTTGCCGGCCATTTGGCTGGATTGGGCTCTTGTGCTGGGGCAGGATGGATTCGATGCGATTGTAGTCCAGGTAGAGCACCTGTAAGGGTGGGAAATGCTGCTGTCTAACTGGGAGAGGTGGATAGTTCGGGTCCAGAGAGAAAACAATCCAGACCAAGATTTTGTTTCAACCAGCCAGTTCAGTGCTCTGTGGTTGATCTGATTGGTTGAAACAAAATCTCTGGATTTTTACTTTCTGGACCTGAACTATCCAACCTCGGCTAACTGGGCACCTAACCGCTCTCAAAGGACACAGCTAGACTCAGATGTGCAAGAAGCAAACTGCCAAACATTACCGTGGTAAGGCATGACATTAACTGAGGTCATTCTGGCCCCCCAAAAGCTGGCTGGCCAATCACGCACCTTGATTCTGGGCAGGTAGATGAGGCCACTGAAGGAAGTGAGGTTGTTATGCATGAGATTGATGCTGCACAGGCTACGGAAAACATGGAAGGGAGCCAAGTCCACCATCCTAAGGAGAGAAGCAAAGGCCTGCATGAGAAGCAGCTACATAAGGTGCTTGATAAGCTATGCAACATAATCCAAGTTAAGAAAGTAACATAGGTCAGCATGCAAAGAACCTCAACGCCAAGCATCCTCCCAGCAGCTGCTTAAGCTGTCCATGAAGGCTGGAGGCCTCAGGAGTACCTGATAGAGGAACCTTGCAGGTCCAGTTCAGAGATTTGGGAGTAGTTTGCGTGACCCAGCTTCTCAACCACCATGTCAGGGGTCAGACGTCCCCCGTAAATGTCCTTGGCACTCTCGTTCTCTGACATCTCCTGTAGAACATAGCACAGGTGGTCAGGCCTTCCCTCACCTGCCAGTGCACTTATGATTGGGGGGGGGGGGGTTCTGTTTTCTACTCCAGTAAACTCAAACTCTCACCACTGCCAGCCCATCCAAAGCCTTGAGTGAAGGCAGCTGGAACACCACGTACATCCTGTAGTTCTCCTGTTTTGCCACCAGGGGATTCCCGTGCAGATCCAGAACTATAAGGCTGGTCAGGGCCTGAAAAAATGAGAGTACTGGTTCTGTGAGATAACCAGGAGTCACTCTAGCCTTTGTTTATAGATATTATAGGAGACAACTGAAATATCTGGTAATATAAAGTGAGCTTAAGAGAAAATATCAACTTCAAACACTCTTCAGGATATATCTCTATAACTTATTAACTGAAGGATAGACAGACACTTTATTGATCCAGAAGGAAATTTAAGTATCCAGTAGCTTAGACATATGAAAGACCACAATGCAAAAACATGGAAGAAGAATAAAGAATAATAAGACTGACAAAACTGGCAATAATAACAATAATTAAGAATAGTAATAATAATGACGAAAGGTACTAAGGTACTAATGATAGTACTAAGAAAACTAATAACTACAGAGTAACTATTTGCCAGTGCATGCAGTGGTAATGCAAGGGATACTGTAATTTATGGCATACTGTAGTAATAAATGTTACAATACAATAATGCTAAAATACTATTATATTAAATATTATACTGTAAATACAATAAATACTATAGCACTATAAATTGTAGATTAGTATACATTTGGGAATACTGAATACAGATGTTGTCTGGGGCTGATATAACACTGAACAATTATATATAAGAGTTATATTTAAACAGTTTGAAGGCTGTGTGTGTGGCACACCCAACCTTGAGGTAGTAGATGTCTCTGGTGGCGCCAATGCGATTGTTGCCTACGTATAGTTCAAAGAGAGAGCGTGCTCTCTGCATTCCGCGCAGGGAGCTCAGTCGGTTGTTCTCCATGGACAGAAAGTGCAGGTTCGGCAGCTCTTCAAAGACGCATGTGTCAAGGCTGCTCAGCCGGTTCCCGTTCATGCTGAGACGCGTCAGTTGATGTAGGCATGACAGTCCTGCAGACATAGTAACTTACTCTGTACCAGGTCCATGCTTCAGTTAACTCCTAAGACAGGGGTATTTGGGGGACTTAGGGGGAGTCGTGTCTGAAATTGGCTAGTACCATATACTACCATCACTCTAAGGGCCATCTTAAATAACAAGGAGGACATGACCATCCAGTCAGCACCTGCCCCATCATCTCAGCCCAGCAGTCTTGTGCACAGACTCATGCATCCGCGCGACTGACCGTCAAGTCTGGAAATGTCATTGTCATCCAGGGAGAGCTCCTTCAGCTGCCGGCACTTCTCCAGGCCTTCTATGTAGGTGATATCATTGTTGTTGAAGGAGGCCCACTGAAGGTTGACCAGTCCCTCCAGATTTTCCAGTCGAGAGAGCCTTTGGCCATCCAAGTTGAGGGCAGTAATCTGTCACGAAAGGCTTATACATCTGTCATGTGCTCATTTTTCCTGTGGACAGACTCAGCTGTGGCAAGCGCTCACCTTCAAGGTCCAGGCCACTTCCAGCCCAGCACTGAGGTTCCAGGGTGTCGGGTGGGACTTAGTCAGGAGTTGGGCAGTAGAGAGAAGACTGAGGCGGCGTGGCCGTTCTGTATCGGTCCGTGAGTGGGCCAGGATGGAGACCTGCAAAACAAAACCTCACATTCACATCGAGTAGCTGCTGGATTTGCCTCTCGTTTGATTTCAGTCTTTCTAGATTTACCGTGAACTGCTTTGGAGTTTGCTAGTAACGGCGCTACAAGCATCAGTACATTTTAAGATCTGCTGGCGGGCTTGCTGCTGCATCTGTATTCAGGTGTTTGCAGTCAGAGGACATGCGACCTCCATGCAGGGTGTGTTTTTGCGTGCATGGGGAGTTTCGTCCCACCTGGTCAATCCGGGACTCGCCCATCTGCGTGGCGGCCACCACCTCCTCCTCGCTCACCAGCCGCCCATCCAGGTGTGTGAGGGTCCTCAGGTGGCTTAACACCACCATGCGTAACATGCCAGGCTGAAACACGCAGAACGGGCTTAGTGGCCGGGAGCCATTCTGGGCTGTGCTCTCGCTATGTGTTTAGGGAGTTCTAACCTTGTGCCAGGGGTTATGACATATATCGAGGCGTTGCAGACAGGGGGCGTGTTGACATAGCCCTGCTGCCTCCAACCGCACCCTGGTCAGCTTGTTCCAGCGCAGATCCAGCTGTCTCAGCTGCTTCATGCCACGGAAGCCTTCCAGGGTGGTAATACGGTTGTAGCTGGCGTCCACAAACTCTAGTCTGGGCTGCTCACCAGCACGGATGGAGAAGAATGACAACTCTAAATAACCCAACGGCAACTCGCTGACTCGCTATGCTGACCTCTGTCTTTCCAGCATCAGTTACAGCCAAAATGCTGACTTCCGGTGCCGCCGTGATAAATAAGTACACAGTTCACATGAAAAGTCAGAAGGTCCAGAAGATAAGCACCCGCACTGTATTGTGGGTAGCCGTAACACAGGCTGGAAGGTCTGCCCATGATAGGATGTACTGTGCATGAAGATCTCAGTGCTTCATGAACGTAGCTAAACTTTGATGTTCATCAAAGCTGCAGAGGAGTACTTCCTGAATTTGTCAGAGCCAAAACCCTACTGACACTGCGTGTACAGCCCCATAGGAAACCATCCAGATGTGAGGCACCGTACCATATGCGAGAGGTCATCCAGATTTGTTAACTCGTTGAAACTGACAGTCAGATGCCGAAGGGCCATCAGTCGTGAGATCCCCTTCAGTTCGCTGAGGCTGTTTCCATGGAGATTCAGAATCTGACTCCAGAGAAAAGAAGGATGATGGGGGGGGGGGGGTCATGGCTATATCAGTGTTTACAGATGAGAGACAAGCCTCTTCATAATTAACAGGTCGCTTTTAAACAATCAGCCTCTGGAAAGACAGGCAAACTTGGATGAATGGATAAGATCTGACGGTACTTGAATGTCCTGGGAGTCAATGAAATGTTAAATAATTGGAAGTACCACTAGAGTATTGGAGTACCAAGGCACAGTTCCTCGCCTGTGTGAATACAACAGGTTCAGGCCTGTGAACTTCTGGTGCCCAGAGTACCACCTTACATTTCATCACATACAGGTCTCTATCCAGGATGATCCGAACGGTGCCTGGGCCGGGTGGCCCCAGACTCACCGTGATCTGGCCCAGCACGCTGGCCCGGGCCATTGCCAGAGCCGTCTTCTCATCCAGGGTCATAATCTTGGGGCGAAGCTGGAGGCCAGGCTCCATGTCCAGGGCGTCCATATCCAAGTCGACGTCCTGCTGAAAGAGGGGTGGTCCTTTCACCTGGTTTGACATTGTGGGCTCAGGAAGTGCCATCCAATGTCTGTCCTGAAGAAAGACATGAAATATCATCTCTCCGTTAAAAATCGACGATCTCCCAGATAGTTAGCAGATAGGTGCAGGCAGCCCATGAGCTCCTGCCCGTTAGCATACCTGGGTGATGTACTCAAAGTCGACGAGGTATTCTGGGAGGACCAGTTTGTGATCAAATACAAACCACTTCTTCTGCTGGAATCCACACTCACAGCTGGGGTGGGGCATGGAGGAGCCTTCTGTACCCCAGACAGCAGAGGGCGACAGAGAGAAGAAAAACGACTCATGTACATACACATATTGAAAGCTGTACTCCCAAAACATGTAGGCAAAGTGCAGAACCACTGGGTCGATCTGTATGACACTACCTGCCATCGGTGCTCCACCAGGGTGGGTATCCATGGTAACGGTGTGGTACACAGAATGGGCCTTTGGGTAGCTGTCAGGTTCTATAGGGTCTCCCTCTCTGGCTGGCATGCTGTGCCCCAGGAACACCTTTGCCACAATTACCCGGTCTGGGAAAAGGAGAGGCCTTGTGAGTCACCTGTGTCCCCTGTGCTCTCTGGGGTGGGGGGGGGGAGGGAGGGAGTCCTGTGTTGAGGACAGACCGTGTTGGGAAGGCCGTGGGTTCTGTCCCTGCTGCTGCCTGGGCCTCTCACTCACACTCAGACTGCTGGATAATGCGACAGCCCTGTCCTTTCCCACAGCCTGTGCAGGTGGAGAGACACGCATTTTCATACACGGGTACAGACATGCACACTTGCATGGAAAAGCTTCTGATAAACATACCTCATGCGCAGGTGGGAGCCCGTCTTCCATGATGCGCAGGAGCTTGTCTGTCTCCCCAACCGGCATGTAGAAGAGATAGTCCAGCCATCGTTTGGGGTTCCTGCCCAAATGTTAGTCAGTGTGCTGGCAGGTACCCAGCTTGTAGGTAAGCACATGTTATACTTTATTAACCATAAGCCATTTGCATTGCTGTTTTTACAATCAGGGGAATCTGGGCTGCATAGCGGCGTGACTGAACAGGACCCTTTTTCTAGTGGACACACGTGCTGTTGCAGAACATGAGTAAAGGCTCTTGAACTGTAACAGATTGCAGCAGGTCATCAGTCTCCACTGGCTTCATCGATGACTGATCGACATGCTATTCCAGGGTCTTTCTAAAAATAAGCTCCAGATTGTCCCATCTAGGCAGGACCTCATGCTACAGCCTCTCTGGGAATCTGCCACTTTATTGTCCCTCTTTCATTCAGACATGTAAAGACATGTAAGACACGTCTTCACTCTCATTGGATGAATTGTCCTGTTAGTTATTAGCCTCCTCGGGACTATATTACAGTTAAGGCGTTAATAATTTAGGATGCAGCAGATGAATAGGGAGAAGAGAGATATCACTTGGCTCTTGAGAATAGCTCTATAAGGAGAGGCACAGACTGGTGCACTGATGTTACAGGAGGCAGGTAGAGTATAATGGTGTGTGTACAGACTTTTGTTACTTTAATAATTCCCAGTTTGCTACTGGGTGTCCTGTGGCCAAGTGCAATATCAGAAAGGGATATTTCCAGTATCAGTTATTCTGAATGGATTTTCGTCTAATGGCCATGAATTCTGAAACTTATGTGGCTAACAACACTTACTGGGAGAAATCTGCAGACTCCTCGCTTGCCAACAGTGCATGCAACTTGTCTTCAAAGCGCAGACGCAGTGCACGGTTGTGCAACCTGATGACACGTGTGACCCTAACCCCATCGATACCGTGTGCCTTTTGCTCCTGAGTGCAGAACCGTGACAGGATGAGGTCGCAGCAAGACATGAACCTATAGGAACAGTAGGTCTCTGTCAGAGCAGTGATGGGCACCACGAGTCAAGGGAGATGAGTGTGAGGCTGGGATCAAGGCGATGAGGGAGCCTAAGGCAGCAGCTGGCAGAAAAACATCAAGGAATATCAGGCAGAGAAAATAGAAAACCAAAGCAGTGCTGTGGGCCAGGGAGCTAAGAAGCCTGGGGAGGTAGCAGGACAAGGAATCATGGGAGATTTGGGCAGTGCTGGTGAGCAGCAATCATTAAAGTTCACAGCAGTGTTTTTGGTCCGAAATGACACACTGGATGTACTGGAGAAAAGCATCATGGGAATTCACCATTTGGAAACTGGCAGATGGTGCAGCTGCAGCAGGACGAGTAGCAGTAACCGGAGCAGGAATGAGAATAGTCAGCTTACGATGTCATAGCGCCAGAGGAGCCGCCAAGGAGCTGAATGTTGTTTAGGGGAAGCGGCTCAGAGGTGGCAGTGCCCTAGGGTGGGTAACAGGATGTGGCGCATGTACCATGGGTCAGTAGAACTGCCCTCTTCAAACTGGATGTTGCCCACAGTTTCCAGCTCCATCACCAAGAAGTGCACCAGCAGGTTCTTCCTCTTGGTAGCTAAGGACAGCTCTGCCTGGTGGTGAATCTCTACTCTGTAGAATAGAAGCCGTATACATGTCAACTATTTAATTTGCTTCTAAACCAACAAACCATTAAAAATTCTAAGTTGTGTGCCTTAGGACCATCGTACCAAGCTTGCTTTCTGTACCAGTGTTGAACAAATGACTGTAGACAGCATGCTGCTGTACTCACTCCTCTAGTCGGCTCATCCACAACCTTAGCCTCTCCTTCAGGGCATCCAGCTTCTGCAGAAGCTTCAGCTCAGTGCTCCGGTCAACTGAGAGCTTGGGTGCTGGCGACGAAGGAGCCTCCTGGTGGTGGGCCAACCTCCCAGGCGTGACCTGTACCTCTGCCAGCTCTCTCTCCACCTGCATGACAAGGCATGAAAGCAACTGCGAAGTTGCATTCTCCACTGGGACTCTGGTTAAGTGAAACCGGGCCTGCAAATTCAAGGGCTGTGAGTAGCAGCAAGGTGGACGGTCTGCGCTGTAGGACGTACGTGCTTGATGGCGTGGCTGAGGACCCAAATCCGCTTCTCCGGAAGCGCCAGCAGTCTCTTCTTGTGCCGCAGCAGCCAGGCCTCAGTCTCAGCTAGCTGGCCCTGCACTCGCTTCACTCGCATATTGTAGTACATCATCTTCTTCATCACAGTGGCCTGGGGGAGGGGGACAGAGGCATAGTGACAGGGCAGGCAATGCGGACAACGGCCTGGGGCCCAGAGCCAGGAGGGGGGGGGTCCCCAAAAGCGGTTGATTACATAGTACATTGCAGCGACAAATCTGTTATATTTGTGCATTCTGTTTTCCACAAAAGTGGAAGTAAAGGATCTGCATTTATTAAATTGTCTTTGGTGAAATTATTAGTTTTAGCTTTGTGCTAAAAAACATGGTATTAATATATTTTTTTACCCTGGGCCCCCGGAGTCCCTAGAATCACCTCTGGTGGGGGAGCATCACTGATCCACAGCATGAAACAGCAACCCCCCCCCCCCCAAAAAAAAATATAACCTAGGCATACTAGTCTGGTGCTACATCCATGAATGTAATTCTATAGAGGAACTTCAGCCAGCTGACGGTTGGGGATCATTCGGTCAGGATAGCTCACCTCTGCCGTGTCCTTGAGAAGCTTGCTGGACACGTCGTACGTGTCAAGTTGCTGCAGGCCAGGCATGTGGTAAAGCAGATGGGTGGCATAGTTACACAGCAGGCACACGGGGTTGGCGCCATACTGGGGGTCCATCAGGCCCAACTCCTTCAGGGCAGGCAGTCTGGCCAGGTTGGTCAGCTCCTGTCACAGGATGATGCCCATAAGCAACTTAGCCAACACCACCCCATAGGCAAAATAGCAGACGCCACCAAGAGGCACTTAAACGTCGCTCTGTAGAAGTGCACCCAGATTACCCAGGGACGCATCTTCGAAAGACGGGGGGTCATCAACAGATACATAGTCAGAACTCACTTTGTATTATTCAAACATCATGTTTTTCCTCAAGGAAAGGTAAAATAATTACAGCATGTAATAAACATATTGATTGAAAACTGGAAAGTCTCAAGCTAAATGGTGCTCAAATTAAAGGATCTTTTCTCCAAAGTCTGAAAAGGAGGGACGGCAAACAAAGAACCTGGGAGAGCAGGAGTGATCTGAGCTTCCCTCCTCCGAACTGGCTGTCAGGGACAAAGCGCTACATGGCTGATTGCCGTACAACTGTAAGTAAATCTCAGTAATCAGGGGAGTATTTAATGCTGAATTTGGCTAATCCAGACATTGTAGCAGCAGCCCTTTGACTGACAACCTTAACTATGTCAAGATTATCAAAAATTACACCTATGATTAAAATGACAATGGCTCTACCTTGTATAAAAGAGATGTGATTTCTGGTACGCACCTTCAATGAGCTGATTTTATTTCCTGAAAGATTGAGATTTTGTAGATTGATGTTGAGGTCCAGGCTATCCTCTAAAATAAGGACATTAAAGTAATGTAATAGGTGTGCTTAATATGAATAGTGCAGTACAAACCACAGCAAACTGCTCAATAAGCCATACACGCTTAAGATATCCCATTCATCAGCATACCAACTCTTTCAATGGCGTTGTCAGCAAGATTTAACTCCCTCAGGTTCCAAAGAGTGTCTAGCCCCTTAACGTACAAAAGGACAAACAAGTCAAAGAGCATCCAACAAGCAGTTTTAGCACAGATATCGTTTTGACAGCTTATGTACCACCGCACACGTCTGGGTATTGATGAGCGGGTGAAAGTGCAGCTGCATTATGATACACACCATCACTAGCAAACTAATGAAAATGGGATGAATCTCACCTCAATGACAGCAATGCAGTTGTTGCTGAGCCATAAAACCTCGAGGTTTTCCAGTTTCTCAAGGTTTTCAATCTTACTGATTTTGTTATCATAGAGGTAGAGTTTCTGCAGTTGGATGCAGGTCTGGAGGCCAGAAATCTCCTTTAAGAACAGAAGGTGAAGTGACCACTGAGGGTAAACCATCATCACATGCTCCTATTAAAGTGGATGTTGGTGCAGATCAGTGAGCGTCTCCCCTAACTCTCCATGTGTGGAGGTTGCATGTTCTCCTGGTGTTGCATGGGTTTCCTCTGGGTATTTTGGTTTCGTCCCACAGTCCAAAAACATGAGGTTAGGTGAGGTGGCATCTCTTAAGTGCCCATGGTGTGAACGTGTGTTCTGTCACTGGCTGCCATACCGCTCAGGGACAACCCTGCCTTGTGCAGCGTTTCCTGTTAAGGGCTTCAAGAAAACACTGTGACTCGGCACTGGGTCAATGGTCATGGAAGGTGAATGGATGGATTCCTGAATGTGACAAAGGTTGATAACCACTGAAAATGATCTCGCACTGAGAACTATAAATTCTGTTATGCTTATAACTTTATTTTTACGTCAAGATTACCTTTCAGGAAAAAGTTCACTTGATCCTGAACTGGTTAAGTACATATGGAAGATGGATGGATGATGCTAAGTTCGAGGTCTGTAAATGTGTGACTGCAAACATGAAATCTCATTACCCGACAGCACAGGCTATGAGTAATAGCTAGCCATAAAGAGTAGCATCCCCCAGCTTGGAAATTTCACCTGCCCCCGACAAAGTGCTCAATCTACACTTACAGTTAGTTGACATTCGGCCACCCAGAGCTCCTGAAGCAGGGGGCAGGCCTCCAGGCCCTGGATGAGAGCCACAGCCTGGCCCACCACAGTGAGCTGGGACAGCCTGGGGAAGAGGGACAGGCCCACCATGCGAGAGAAGCCTGAGAACAGCATCTCGAGAGAAGAGGCCACACTCCCATCCCGAGTCACCTTCTCATAGCACAAGCCATTAGCCGTGCACTGTGGGGAGCAGGGAAAAGGGCTGCTGGTTAGCACAGGACACACACACACACACCCATAATGTGACTGGCACCAGAAAGGACGTGCCGATCCAAAGGGCAGGACAGTACCAGCTCCCTGATGAGCTCCTCATCATTGCTCTGCAGCATCACTCCTGTACTGTGGGAATGTCTGCACTATCTCACTCACAAGCTGTTAGGAAACAGGGACAAGCTTACCCATA
>JAODJU010000025.1:14491245-14519532 GCA_026776725.1 Gnathonemus echidnorhynchus | reverse complement strand
TATAGCAGTGCACTGTGGCATTTATATATATATATAAATGCATCCATAGTTTGATTTACCATAAGCAAATTGAACAAGCTATGCATACTGAACAAGCAATGCATCTCATTTAGCTTACTAGAGTTGTTTTTTTTTGGACATGCATGCCAATCAGTTACATTTATTCTTAAGTTAAGACAATTACGTTATTTCAAGTCCTCCCCTTCAGTTACCCAGATAGCCAACAGAAACTGTCTGCAGAGTTCATGTGGAAGTTTCTTACCTGTCTCAATGTGGTCTTCGCCTGTTTTCCAAAAAAAAAGTGAACCTCTTTACATGTGGATGATGCGTTATACCATTTCCGCAGCGGCGTTCAGTTTAAGTTTTCTGTTTCTAAGGAAGTGTGCGTCCTGTTTCCAGGGAGCCATCTTGGAATTTAAAGGGCGTTAAAAATCCTTAAAATGAACTCTGTCTTCATTAGCCAACAGAGGGCGCAGCAGTGTCTTTTTAGTACCTACTCCTAGGACTACCTCCTGCCCCCATTCCCAAGAAATGCCGGGGTCCCGAAAATGCCTTTTGTCTGATTTAACTACCATATATCATGTAGCTATATAAGATATATATAATAATATGGCAAGAATGCTTAAAACGGGAATCCGAAGCTGGTAAAAGTATGTAGTTCACACCATCATTTTAGAAATCGTAGTAATTCACATTTTTTTTTTTATCAATGAAGTAACTGAATACAGATGCAGGCGTGAGCTTGTATGTTGTATATAATGTCATATATACATATATGGAGTTTAACGGTAGCACTCCTGTCACTCTCAGGCCAGCAGGGACAAATCACGGTAAGCCCCTAGTCCCTTGCCCCCCGGTTAACGGGGGACGTCACGCTTCGCCGCGAGCCGCCCAGCGGTGACGTCACCGCCGACACGCGCGCCGTTCGCACGGAGTCCGTTTGAAGAGCCACACGTTTCAAGCCGAACCGAACCGAACCGAAGCCCTGACCCAGAGCTATGTCCGCTAAGCCCGGCGAAGAGAATCCCGGGTTCCTAGGGAGTGCCCCGCCGGGAAGCGAACCGTGGCCTCCCAGCCCACCCAGGGACCAGGCGACAGGACGGCGGCAAGTGGAAGGCACTGGGCTAGGGGGGCCCGTCGCCATGGAGACTGCGTCTACAGGTAACGTCTGATGAGGAGAGCCTTAATGACGGCCAAACCCGGCTCTGCATGACCATTTCGGCTCGTCCTCTGACACCGACGGTCCCTGAAGTTCTGCGCGACTTGCGAAAAACTTAAATCCCACTAGTTCTCAATATCTGCCTGAAATTGCGCGGTTGCATAACTAGCTGGTTAGCCATGCATGCGTCTGCATTTGTCTTCGCTGCCTTTAAATTTACAGGCGAAATACCGACATTACGGTCGGCGTTACCATCGTTCGCTCTCTTCATTAATGTCATTATAGCCATCGTTTACGGCTCCGTCACCATTAGCCTGTTTGGCTAATTTAGCCCGCAGCCGCCCAGTATCCTGCGCTGCGTCTCCCTCTAAAGTGCTTGGCTGTGCGGGGAAACTGAACATTAACTTCACTTCAGTAGATACAGCCAGCTGGCGACTTTCTGAGATTTTTGGTAGGGACACTTTGTCTGGTTTCACGGACAGCCCCCCCCCCCAAAAAACGGGTTATTTATGCTGACAGTGCATCACTGATGGGTTGCCGAGTGGAAGCTGTGGTCATGATGTACCATGCTGTCGTGTAGTTTACGCTGTTGATGGCAGGATTTATACATGTCGAGTCTTATGTAGACAGCGGGCTGTAAAACAGTTTCAAAAATAGCTTATCTGTCGTCTTTTCTTATACTGAAATGGAAACGCTACGTCGACCGTGTTCGGTGCCAACTCTCTCTTCTGAAAGTTTCCTCCCAGATACTAGTTAATCCCTACCAGGGTGTGGACTGGCAAAACGTTTACTCATAAGGACATGATGGTCGGCACATTTCAGCCCGCAGCGCAAAGCCCGGGCGGGTGTGTGCTGCCTTGTGCCTTTCTGACTGCTTAAAGCATCACGTTTACTTTAAAGGGAGCGCATTTGTTTGCAGTGAGGGAAAAAAAATCCCTGGAGGTTCAAGCATTCAAACAAAAGCTACAGCAGTATATGGTAACTATAGCATAGTCCCAGCTTTAATTGATAACTATAATTAGGATTTTCTACCTATGTGTAGCTACAGTGTATGTCAGGTATTGGAACGAGTAAATTGTATTATGCTTCTGTGGATTCTGAAGTGCTTTTGCTTAAATAATTTATCCCACTGAGTGTTTCAGCTGAATTTATCCTCTTGCTGAGTGCCCTCTTGCTGGCCCACATCATTTCAGCAGACTGTAACTTGAGACAAAGTGTCAGAATGAGGAAAGACAAAACCTTACATCCAGAGTGTGTAAGACCCGGTGCAGAATGTGACAGATGTAGATGATTGACATTTTGCGGAAGTGAGTCCCCAATAGTATCAGCCGTCTTCGAGTAAGGTGCAGGAGTGGGTGTGAGGACAGGTGCCTGAAGCAAAGTCAGGAGTCTTAAAGAGAATTTGAAATGCATGCTTAGGTTCCCACTTGCTGTTGATGAACAGGGAGGCTTTTAGCAGAGGAGCAGTCTGGGTGATGATGGCGAGTTTGTGCTTGAACACAGTACCATAACTTTAGCCGTGTGGGAACCTGCTGGTGCTGTAATGTGTCAGAGCGAAATAGTTTGATTTGAATTTGCAGAGTCTTCATTTGACTTCTCAGAAACTGACTGATGTCAACTGAAATCCCCTGGGGCAAACATGATATTGCTGATCTTGAACTTGCACTACACTTGCAATTTATTGTGTCTAAAAAATGCCATGTGAGCTCATTATTTTTTTGAGAATTGTTTGAATCACACCCATATTGCCTTTGGCTGTCACCATAATTGTGAGTATTTATTAAATAATCATATATTGGCTCGCAAGAAGAACTGATGTATTTTCTTGATTCTTTTCTGTTTCATTTGAGTTTCTTGCTTAATTTATATTGATTTAAATGGGGCTACTAGTACTGTGGAATTGAGGTTATTTGAGCCAGTTGTAATGGAACATGCAGCAATTCTTTGACTAAAAATTAAGATAGCATGTATGGCTTTTTGTGAAATGTGGCTTTTCAGAAATGTTGATAAAAATGAAAGTATCCGACTATTTTGTTTTACAACCAAGTAAAAGCTCAATCTTCTGAATTGCTAACATGTCATAATGGTATGTAGGTTAGTGGCCACCTTTGGTAGTGTTTTCATAAGGGATTCTTGGCAAAGCCCTTGCTGTTGATGTATATGTAACATTGTAAATAGTTTTGGTTACAGATACAGGTCAAAGTGAGGGCAGGTTTAAAGCCTTGAATTATGGACCACACGAGGTTTAAGTCAGTGCTGCAAACTCTAACAATTTCTTGCTGTTAGATATTAGATTTATTCCCTATTGAATTTGGTTTAATTTTGGCTTGCATTTGCCATTAGCCTTTAAACAGCCTTTGAAATTTGAATGAATATTCATACTTCATGGGGCGCACCAAAATAAATTCACCCTAACCTGATTTGAATTAGAAATGAGGTTTTTAATTGAGACTTTGGTATTCCACTGTTGTTCTTAATTAATACCTTCTGAGTACATATGATAGCAACAGAGGATCAGGAATACAAATGTGAATATAATCCTGGATGATGGTTTTGTTCATGCTGCTGGCTGTTGTAGTTATCTTTGAAAGCCATGTAGTTGTGTGGATCACTGGGCAGCAAGTGGTATAATTAAGGACCTAGGTATAAATATCAGGTCTGCTATTACCCCTGAGAAATGCCTAAAGGTGTATTGCTTATGTGGACTATCCAGCTGTATAAGAAATGCAGTTTGTAGTTACTATAGCGGGATGTATGCTTGGAGAACTGTGGCGAGTACGGCTGTCACAATCGTGAAATATCAGTTGACCATTAATCGTCATACAAATAATTGCGATTAATTAATTGTCTTTTTCTGTTCATTTTATAACATTATCAGCTTAGAGGTCATCTAATCATAGTTCAATAGTACAAATACATCTTATGAAAAACTGTATGTTGAATATTGGAACATTTAAATAAAAATAGCATTTGCCTTTTAAGGGCAGATATGACTTTAACAAATAAGAAGTTAAACACTCCGAGATAAATAGTTAGTGTTGTCACTACCCGATCTGTACCACCTACCCGATTTTACCTCGCAGGTCTGCACCAACCCGATCTGTTCATCCTACCATTTTATGGCAAACCATATTGTCTACATTTACAGCAAACGAAACCAGGTAACATATTGGAATTAAGGTAGTCTAGGGAAATTCAAGTGAAGGAAGATAAAATCCATTTAAACTGGGGTACCTTAAATCTGACAAGTTATCCAGCTAAGCAAGAAATCTGGCTTTATGAAACATGATAGAGGGCCCTGGTGTTAATAATTCTGTTTACTTAAAAACAATCCATTTTCTTTGTTTGTCATTTTAAGTGTTCACTCCAGTTGTCTGTTTCCAGTTTTTGGATTAACACTATTACCTAAATATCCCATACTGACTTGGCTACAGCATGATAGTGGCAGCTGTCAGGGACATATACAGTCATCCCACCATAATGAGACGCATAAACACACACTCAGGCACGAGTGTGGGCGCTATGCAGACCTTTTATTAAACAGCGAGAGAATACAAAGCATCCAAAATCAGAATATCTGGCTGAATATCTCATTCTGGGCTGGTGGAGATTGCTCACAAGCAGCTTGTAAAATGAACCCGATATAGTGAAAAGAAATATTTACGGGATCAGGTTGGGTCATGAAAATGTTGTGAAACGAAGTGGTACAAATCGGGCACCGCTGTAAAATTTG
Organism: Gnathonemus echidnorhynchus; assembly: GCA_026776725.1. NCBI lineage: Eukaryota > Metazoa > Chordata > Actinopteri > Osteoglossiformes > Mormyridae > Gnathonemus > Gnathonemus echidnorhynchus. Next base: position 14,514,640 of record JAODJU010000025.1, on the reverse strand, counting down.
CCATGAAGTATAATGCTGTGCATCAGCTTGCGCAGACTTGCAAGGTACAAATTGGGCAGGTGGTTCAGAAGCACAACGAGATGATGTCATTAAACGAGTACCAGTCAGACATTAGGCCTACATGGTAGACAACAACGTGGAAATAGTAATAGAAACATGACAGATGACAGTTCTGTTTCATCCAGCTATTTTTGTACAGATGAATGGAGACAGTTCTAGCAATTATGCAAAATAATCACGGTCAGCTCAAATAGTCGTGATCAGGCAATTATGTAATAATTGTGACAGGCCTAGTGCAGAGGGTGTCAGGTTGGGCCAGGATGAAGTCCTGGCTACTTAGATGAAAACCAGAAATCTTTGTGTTATTGTTTAATGTATTCCAGAGGAATAGTTATAAACATGACTTATATCTGAAATATGAAATATCTCACTTTTCGAAGGATAGATTGAGTATTTACAGAACCCAAAATATTACGCTACATGTCCTTAGAGGAAAAGCTCTCGGAGTGCCAGCTTTTGAAGAATGAACCACCCTGCTTCATACTTCATACTGAAGTTCCTTCTGATGTTCACTTGACTGCCGTCTCTCCATACATGTCTGGTTGTGGTTTCTGGCCTGACAGTACCGACTGGTGCAGAGATACTTTGAATGTTTTAAGAATATGTTCAGTCAGCATTAACACTATCAGCGTGGCATCTTGCTGCCTCCTGTTTGTGAACAGTATGAAGTTTAATAAGAGCGGCCTGTGTTTTCCATCTCCCCAAGACCCTCACAAGGCATGTGCTTACCCTTTACTTGTACGGTAGCCATGGCCAAAACACGCATCTCACACTCACTTCACCGACATCATACCTAAAAGCTTTCTATCTGTATTGCAGTAGAGTCTGTACTATTTTTAGCCTGCAGAGTCTTGTTGGCTGTGGGAAGCGTCAGCATCCTCATGCTTCCAACTCATTCTCTCTCTCCTGAAATATTCATCAGCTTTACTTGAAATTCTTCCTTCATTTGCTTTTTTTATCCACTCTACTCAGGAAGCCGTTTCATCCCTGTCGATTTGTTGCCAGATTAAACGAGCACGCATCTTTGTTCAGCCTTCAGTGTGTCGGCCTGATGGTGCCACATTCTGGTACAGTCTGCCCTCTCTTGCTGCTGTATACAATGACATTGTTCCTTATGTCAAATGATGATGAAAAACCATTTTAATTCCTAAGCTGAGGAGTTGCAACTGTTTGTTTTTTTGTGTATCTCCAGCCCTCACCAGCCATCAGCCATACTGTCCCAGAACCCAAAGACTCTGTTCATCAAGCTACCTTTGCGCCCCTCCAGATCACCAGGCACTATTATTTGCAGGCCAGTACTGCCCCCCCTTGTCACTCAGTAGGAAATCCAAAACAATGGGGTTAGATGTTCTGCGTCCAGACAAGACGTCTCCTCCCTTGTGTATCCACGGAAACACAAAAAGGCCTGGGGAAGATGCAGTGCTTCCTTAAGAAATATGGTTATTTGGTCTGATTTGGTTTGAGTTGTTCTTATCTGTGTGCCCCACCTGAGCTCCATCTGGGGAGTCCCTGGAGTCTCTCCGTCTGCAGTTTGGAATGGGAGGTGGAGCAGTCTCGCTGCTTGTCACATTCACTGTGTTTTTTTTTTATGGAAGTAACCAGTATGATTCGGAAATGTTAACGAGAATGTCTACATATCTTGGCTTAAATATGAAATATGTAAACTACTATGCATTGGCCACAGACCTTCTAACTAAAAGAAAAAATTGCTTGCTAGTCCCCAGGTTGTAGCGCAACCAAACTAGCCTAGCAACCCAAGGCTTCAGTTTCCTTTAAGAAACCTTTAAAAATTCATGGCAGAGATTTTTCTGAATAGACCACCTGATGAGTAAAAACCTGTTACTCAGCAAATGTTTCCAGTGCACAAAGTGAGCTAAAGTGGGAACGCTCTGCTTTCACTGCTGTGTTTCACATCCTCAGGAATAAGGGCAGAGTCTGATACCGCCTGCTTACTGAGCACAGTTGGTCGAGCATCGCTTCAACGTGCCATTGCTTTTACTGTGTGCTACACGTAGTGTTGGGGAAGTTACTCACATAAGTAATCCATTACAGAGGTGGATAGTTCAGGTCCAGAAGGATACAGATTGAGAACCAGGTTTTGTTTCAACCAACTAGTTGAGAACTCTGTGACTGTGACTCTGTGTACTCAACTGGGTGGTTGAAACAAAACCTTGGTCTGGATCTGTAATTTTCTGGACCTGAACTTTCCACCTCTGTCTGTTACTGTTGTGAGTAACTTCCCCAACACTGGCTACACAGCTTTTCAGAAATTCTGTTTTTAGCTTTATTGTGGAAGGGCTGGAAGTTGAGGGGCATCTGTAGTATTCCTTTGGTATTGTGTGTCCAGTGGTTTTAGAAAGAAAATACAAATCTACATAATGATAAATAAGACATAAAATAGGCAACAAAAGAAGTGCCCCGACACATCTATGTCTGCACCAGCTGCAGTGTTACAGCCCTCGGCTGAATTGCAGTGTTACAGTCCTTTCGTTCATCCCTGTTTTGAAAAAGAGGACTTATCATACCAGAACATGAGTTGATTCCAAAGAGCTTTATGCTAACTGTGCAGGTTTGCCCTGGTAACAGCTAACAGGCAAAGTTATAATGCATTATGTGCCTGCAGCTCTCCTCTGCTGTAGTAGCATAATCCATAGGACCAACCAGACGCTTTGGCAGAACCTGCTGCTTTCTGCTTAACCAATCTTTGTATGACACCTTATCTGTGGAGAGCCGTTTAATGACAGCGAAGCCACACATGATATTGCTGGACTCAGCATATGGTCATGGGATGTCCTGCCGTCCCTCCTGGCTGTGTGCTTGGCACTCCTGCTATACGGGGAATACATTCAGAAGTACACCGTCTAAACCCACCACCTTTACTTGTTTCATCTCGCATCTGGTTGAGACTCTGATTTTCCAGGGTGAGTCTTTGTTTGTGTTCATCCAGTCTTTTTGGTGTGACAAATGTACTTATTGGGTTTGTTTTGGAACTGTTTCCCTTATCAGGGCATTTTCAGCAAGAATAATTTAGGAAACTTTAAAATATAACCATCACGAACAGTGAGATTAGTGCCTAAGAGTGGATCTTGCTGATAATCATTTGCTGGGTAATTCATTTTCACTGCGATTGATGTGTGTCCTCATTCTGACCTCCGGGAACACAATGTACTTAACATTTCAGAGGAAGCTGCTCCCTTTCTTCATTGTTAGGCATAGTTTGAGTGATGTGTAAAAGTTGTGTGTGTGTCTGTGTTTGAGGGTAGACAGGGCTCCCTGTTTCTGCAAGGGGTTGCTGTGTGTGTCCTCTGACCATGAAGCCATGGGGTCCTCTCCCTTTGCAGTTGCTCTCACTCCTGCACTGGTTCCCTGTTTTTTGTTGTTCTTAAACAGCAGGATGTGTCCTGCATAGACTTACACATCCCCCCAATTGTACTCCTGTCTAATCACAATGTGAAACTCTTTTGCTAGCGCTGACATTTCACTCCGGCCCTTTAAATGATCCTGGCTTTCCCTTGGAATGCCCCGCACCTCCTCCTGGACTTCCTGTGGAGAGAGAATTGCAAGGAGCCTTCCAAAAATACCCAGCGTGTGCTGGTAGAAATTTCCTTTATTGTGAAGAGCAGAAAGCTTCTCATCACGCAGCTCCTTTCCCAGAGGCATGGGGGGGTGGCTTTTGCTGTGGGGATAATGCAGAGCGCCCTTTGATCCTCTGCATGAAGAAACACAGGCTCATAGCGACACACACCAAAGTCCTCATTCTCACAAACGTGCATTCACATAACAGCACATAAAAACATGCTCACACATATACAGACTTATAAATACAGCCATGGATACACTCACTGAATAAACTCCCTCTAAACTGGTAGCCTGTGTCCTGAGAAGCAAATGCTGTCAGAAGATCTGTCCTGCTCAGAAAGACCCCAGACATCCTGTGCATCTCATTCATGTGACAGAAACCGGCACATCCCAGAGCTGACAGACTGATGGTGCAGCTGGGCCTGAGGGGGCACGAGGGCTGCACACCGTCTGACCCTGTACTGCGACCCTCTAGCACGCTATCAGCTGTGTATATGTCTGTGTCTCAAGAGAAGTTCCCTAAGAGAATCAATAAAGTATCTCCTATTCTATTCTATTCTATTCTATTCTGTTCTGTTCTGTTCTGTTCTGTTCTATTTAGGGCTGCATGATATTGGAAAATTTCAAATATTTGCGATGTGATTTATGTTTGTGATGTGTATTTGCGATACTTATAAAACAAAAAGGAGTTCAAAATGAATTTCTCACAAACTTGTCTATGAGTAATTTAACAGCAAGGATGAAATACCAAGGATGAAAATGATTATGACTGGGGTTGGAGAGCTTATGCAGAGCTCATGCAAAAGCAGCAGCAATAAACTTTTCCAACCTGTTTATCCTACTGGGTTGCGGGGGGTCCGGAGCCTATCCCAGAAGCAATGGGCACGAGGCAGGGAACAACCCTGGATGGGGGGGCCAGCCCGTCACAGGGCACACTCACACACGCACACCTATGGGCAATTTAGGAACTCCAATCAGCCTCAGCATGTCTTTGGACTGTGGGGGGAAACTGGAGTACCTAGAGGAAACCCCACGACGACACAGGGAGAACATGCAAACTCCACACACACGTAACCCAGGCGGAGACTCGAACCCAGGTCACAGAGGTGTGAAGCAACAGTGCTATCCACTGCACTACCAAGCCGCCCCAATTTTTTAACATATACTAGATAATCTTGAAAACTACAAAACTTGCTAAGTTTTGTTTTCTGTTACTGAGTAAAAATGCTGCAGTATAATACCTAGACAATATGAAGGTATGAAAAAGCCTGACCTCAACCCAGTTGACTGTCACGGTCCTTGCCATGTGAGAACTGCGTGTGTATTACATGCAGTTTTGGTATTAACACTGCATTTGGCCTAGCCCTAATTGTGATTGTTGGTTATTATAACAAGCTCACATTTGCTGTAGCACATGCACAGGCTGGGCTGCGCACAGCAGAGTTCCAGTGTCTGCACAGCCGTGAGTAACCATCGCGGGATTCGGGTGGGCGTGTGCCTCTCAAGGTACATAATAAAAGCTATTGTATCGAGGCTAAAAATATAATCCTGAAGATAGTCTGTAACAAGACATATATGGACATGATGTGCTTTAGGGGTAGCTGTATGGGAAAAAGTACAGAGCAGCTCCTTCAGTTACACTCTGCTAGAATTAGTGCCATTGACATTAGAGTATTTTATTAGCATAGGGTCTCTGGGCTCAGAGGCCTCCAGACCGGGTTTCTTCTACTCAAGCCTCCCTTTGTCAGTCTCTGGCCAGATGGGCCCTGGAGATATGACCTATATTGCCACTGACATTCCCTCTTCTCTGCTCCTCCTTCCCTGCATCCTCAGTGGTCCTTGGTGAGTGTAAACCCTTGCTCTCCTTCTCCTAGGCTATTTTTGGAGGGTGGTAGAGTGTGTGTTGGTTGGGAAGTCCTGGTGGAGTGTGTGGTCTTTGCCCACTCTGTCATCTATGACAGCAACCTACTACAGGTAAACCTGCTCCAAGCAAGACAGTCAGGAAATTAACCAGACAGCAGTGCTAGAGTGGCTCTGTAACTTGGCAGCCTCTGCTCTGCTCTCTCTAAGCACGGATTTACAGACGACCGCTAGCGAAAGACCGGTATCTAGAAAACATTGTGAGGCTTTATTTTTGTGACTGGCTAATTTGGGTCGGTCATCAGCATTATTGTCAGGGCATTAATATCAAGGCCATAATCTGATCAAACTGTATGAAGACAGGGAGGTGTAGCATCTGATTAAGTTTTGTAGCAGTTTTATTTCAGTCAGTTTGAGACCTGCGCCTCATGGAAACCGTCCTATCTGCATTGAGATGAATAGCATGAATTCTACTAACTGCAAAATGATGACAAAGTTGGACTAGGGTACTCTAAGGTCCTGTTCACACCTGGTATTAACATGCGTCCTGAGTAATCCAGTCACAAGTGGACAGTACTAAATAAAGGTGTGAACGCTCCCGAAATGGATTGAAAACACATCGAGGTGCGATCACTCAAACCACTGTCTGTGTAACATGGGCCACTGTGTACTAAATCCCATTGTAAACTACAGTGCATCTTTTTCCCTACAACAGCAAAAAATAAGTTTGAATCTATTGGGAAGTTGGTTTAAGTTGGTATAATATATTTAATGGGCACTTTGATGAAGCTTCCTTATTTTTGTCAAAGCTGCTCCATGCTTTATTAATATTGGCGAAACGTGCCAGTAAACATGACATGAATGCAAAATTAAAGCATGTAGGTAAGAATGCGTGTATGTGTTAAATAAGTTGCGGGAAAGTGAGATCCGATTGCAAGTGGTCAGTCGAGACGCATGCGGAGACGCATGTTAATGCCTGGTGTGACTGACCGTGTTTACCGCTGTCCACATGTGTTCGGATCACCCAGGACGCATGTTAATACCATGTGTGAACAGGGCCTAAGAGGCTAAAGGGCAGATAGCTAGCTATCTATCTGGCTAACTACATAGTTGCTATGGCTAACATCGCATTATCAGATGAGACTGTCAAACCTAGATGTCTTCTTTTAGGATGTAGTTACATTGCAGTTGTATTATTTAAGTTCTGCTTTGCAGTATTGACTGTGTTTTCATTCACTTTTAATGTGAAGTGCTTCCACCCAGCTGAGGCTTTCACTAGTGATGCACCACTTGCTGTATTTTCTTTCCACTAGAATGTTCACAAAAGGGCTCAAATCATGCCCCAAAGCAAGAAAAGAGCACCATCTACTGGGGTCAAAAAATACAGCAAATGGTTCATGAAGCTTCATTTGGCAATCACTAGCTTTCACTCACTTTTTATTTGGACCCTCGTCCGCTATGATCCATCTTCTTTCCATCACATTGCCGAGTAATCAAGAAGGCAAATATTATTCGATGATTTTTAAACAACGAGTACTCAAGTTCAGTTGAGTAACTGTGACATTTAAAGCACACTGTAGCCTTATACCACTTGTACACCATATGTGTACCTTTATTTGTATATACGGACCTCTATCCTGCCATATATGTCTATCTATTCGTGGATCCCATTGTGCTTCAATGAGTCATATCTGCCAAAGATTTTATGTTAGAAGGTAGAGGGCAGCTAATGAAAGTTTCATATAGACTTCCTCACTAGAAATAAATTCCAAAAGAGTTTTTCAGACTTTTAATGGCTATTCTGTATGAGACCATTCAATCCGTAAACCATTGCTGTATTCCCACCTGTACTCAGACAAACAAGTCAGTATTCATGAAGTGCCTCTTATTTGCAGCTGGGATTTCGTCAGTACTGGGCTATACTCCTTTATGCCAGCCGTGGCTAGTTTTTTCCCTGCAGGCTAAGATTACCATGTGAGTGCAGTGAAGCGTCCCCAGGATTGCCCAGCCCAGCCCAGCCCAGCCCAGCCCAGCCCTGCCCTGTGCTACCCACAAGGGCGTAGTGCTGTCTGGGCAAGTTTATGTGGAAATAACTGCTGAGGCGCTAAATCCACCATTTACTGTCACACATACCTAAAGATTCACCCTGATCTCTCTCAATCTCTGTCTCTCTCTCTCTCTCTCACACACACACGCACTCACACGTTTGCGGGGATTGTCCATTCAACTCTATGGGAAAAACCTAATCCCAACAACGACAACCTTGACCCCTACCCAGCCCAAACCTTAACCATAAGTAACCAAACAAAATAGAAGACTTGACATTTTTAGTTTTTTGGTTGCAGCCACAGATTTTTATAAAATTAAGTTTCCCCTGTGTGGGACATTTTATCCCCGCAGTGCAATCTATTCATGACCCACACACACGATTACGCCTTACACCCTGAGGGTGCTTAGGGAGGTCGCTGGACCCCTGCAGTTAGTGCCGTTATATTTTAGCACTGTCTGAGACACAAGTACATGGAAATATGCTAATCTTCCCTCACGTCTTACCTGTCCTTGCAGGTGATCTGGACTTCGACCTCCTGAATAGCTCAGTGAGCACTGGCAGCGACCTGTACACATCCCTGCGCTCTCAACAAGTGGCACCGTATCTCTTTGGGGATCAGAAGCAAGTAGAGCGGGTGTCCAGTCTAGACTCACATGGTGGGATGTTCAGCTCCGATTCAGGCATTGAAATGACCCCTGGGGAGTCCATAGACGTGGCCCGGAATCTGCTGGAGTCGGAGAAGACTGAAGCCTACAGCTACATGGACGTGGGCCAAAGGGATGAGCATCAGGAGCAACTGCGGCACCTCGGTGGGTGGGATGACTCAGTCAAGACCAGCTCGGGCCGGTACCAGGAGAAGAAGGCCCCAGAGACCCTGGGCCCGGTGCTGGACTCACACTCCTTCCCCTATGTGGAGGAACCTTCGGATGAAGAGCTGTTGGACCTCCTGGCCGAAAGTGCGGGTGGCACACCACGGACCATCAGCCCGGTCAGGATCACCCTGACTGAGACGGCCCCCGCCTCTGGCTGCCCCCCCCAGATCTCGGTGTCTGAGAGAGAGAGCATCCTCAGCCTGGGTGTGGAAGGAGTACCCACCGTCACACTGTCCGAGCCTGAGGACGACAGCCCCGACTCTGTTACGCCTCCCCCCACAGGTGGCCCCCCCCCCCCCCCCCCCCCCCACCCCCGAAATCTCAACAGTGGTAATGCGGGGAAGAACGGAAAAGCACAGCCGACTCGCGGAGCGGAACGGGAGAGAGGGAAGAACAGCACGGCCCAAATCACGGACTGCGCTCACCGATGCATTTCGCTGGTCCGGCTCTGAGCCCAAACCCAATCCTGGGCCTTTAGGAGCTTGTCCTCGTGTTTTGATCCTTTGAAATCATAAGCTGGCCATTGACACACGGGGGGGCCTTCATGGGACTGAGGGCCACAAAAATGTCGTGAGGCCCAGTCTGCAATGGGCACGAATACAGCCAGTCTGTGAATGTAGCTGCTTTTTAAAAATTTTATATATTTTTTTTTTTTTTTTTTTTTTTTGAGCAGTCTGCCTGGCAACGCTACAGAAATGTCGATCCACCTCAGCCAAAGCCTGGCTATCCTCCAAGGCAGACCCAGCCCTGCGGCATTACCCCCTGACCCCCCCAGTACAGGAGGTTTTGCCTGAGGGGAGTGGAGGAAGTAAGTTCCAGCGGCTTGACAATCCTCCACCACCTCCAACATCCCCCTCCCCCCCCCGCCAATCCACTTCCTCCCAGGGCCTGTGAGGACCCCAGCCACAGGCCCAGGAGCAGATACTCAATGGTTTGTGAGTAACCAGGCTGCTGGGATGCCCCCTCTGAGGTAGTGGGAGCCATGAAGGAGCTGGGCTGGGGGGGGGATCGGCACCAAGAAACGTCCATATGTCCCTCGGAGCCCCCTAGTCAGGCCCAGTGCTGTCGGCTGGGAAAAGCTGTCCAGTAAAGTTTCCAGGAACCCGGCAGGAGAAGGATGCTGAGGAGGATTCAAGGCTGCAAGAAAGAGGAGAGGAGGAAATAAATACGTAAAAAACCCAAAATGTATTCGATATGTGTATTAAATACAGGGGCATTCGGTAGCATACTTCAATTCAATTTACATTTATATAACGCCTTTCACAACAGAGTCACCCCAAGGCACTTGACGAGAGTGTGTGGCAATCCATCATTACATCGTTTATATAAAATGGTGTGTGGAACAGGGAAGAAGGAAAAAACGAATGCCAGAAGACAAAGGAGGAGAGGAACTAGGGAGATAAAAACCTCTGGGGGTCGAAGGTCGACTTAGTGAAATGGGCTTGTACCCAGAAGGTTATCGGTTTGCGGCCCGGGTATGTCTCTGTTGGCATACTCCCAAGAAGAACTACTAACCTTATCATTGCTTTAATAGAATATAAGTCACCGTGAATAATAGCTTCTGCCAAGCAACTAAATTAATCAACCGAAACAACTGCATGCCTAATAGACCTCTGTGTCTGTCGTGTTTAAACTCATTTTATTACACTGCTTTCTGTATTAGAGTTCGACAGCGAGTCATACATGGTTGGGATATGCAAGGGCATAACTTTGGATTGAGCATTGGGGGAATTGAGGTCTCCACCCATTTTAGGGGGTCCAGGGGTGTATTGGCTGGTTTTGATTATTGGGGGGTTACAACTTCCCCAACCCCTATAATTAATGTGTTTGTTTGGTGCATTTGTTTGTTGCTGGCTTTGTGGTGAGTAAACAGTGGCTGGGAAGCTGAAGTGGAGCATGGCAGGTTAGGCCTGCGTTTGGAGGATAGGTAATTGATTAACACTGACTGATATCTGAACCACATTCAAAAAAATGTAAGGCCATACTGGTAATGGGTCTCAGGTTCCATGAGGAGCCCTGTCTAACAGAGAGTGGAGCTGTAATATCTAGTCACTATTCTCCTAAACATATAATGCCACTTGGTTCCTCTATCACTGATTGGGTTCTGGGGAAGGTCCAACAGGACATTGCAGGACCATAGATCATCTGCAGGAAACACTGACATGTTTTACCACAAACACCTACATTTTTTTGGCTTCTGCTTTAAATGACTTACAACTCAATTTATATAGTGTCTGCTGAGTCAAAGAATGATGTCATCAAAAGAGACATAATCGGCAAGTGTAATAAATCCTGTAGAGTCATTTATGAGATTATTTAACCCTTTGTGACACGGTAATATCGTTCACTACATAGCAGAAATTGTAAAAGTATATTAATACTATATATAATTATAGTATTACAGAGACCGATAACAGCTAAAGATTCAGAAAAAAACAGTGTTAGAAAGAAAGAAAACGATCACAGAGGTCCAGCTGTATTCGTCTGTTTGCATCATTTTAAAAAATGTACAACGGCGGTGGGTGGGGGGGGGGGGAGGCTTAGTCTTTATTCTCACAGAAGGTGGAGTGTGACTTATGGTAATAAGGCAGGTCATTGAGAGCAGAAATACGGTTGCTGTCATATTCTTGCCCTCGGGGGGGGCCTGGGGGGACATTTGAAATCACAGCATTGTCCTAAGAAGACCCCAGAGGTGGGGTTAATAAGGAATAAATGGTAACGTCATTCAAAAGCACAAGACAATGTTTCCAGCCTTTAATCATTTATCTAGATTATTAATTGTCCACAAATATAATGTCTTTAATGACCCGGAAGGATTAATTTTGCGGTTAAGGCTCAATGCACCCTGAATGGAAAGAGCAATTAGCTCGACACTCCAGGCTGGCCGTTAAAAGACGCAGAGGACTGGTAAGTCTGAGTCAGCGCAGAGAGGGAGTCAGCGGCGGGAGTCAGCGGCGGCCGGGCCGAGGCGTGGAAGGGCGTTACGCCGCCGGTCTGCGTGACACGCTACTCATTCTCATTCCTCACACACGAGATGGACTTTCGCCGTTTTTTCGGTTATGAGGCGTCTACGGTGCATCTACGGCTTGTGTTGGCGTCGCAGCTCCTCCAGGGGGCGCAGTGAGGGCCTCTTTGAAGGGAACCTCTGAACGCTCCTTCAAAGGCACCCAAAAAAACAAGCTGACACCCCTCCCACCAAAAATCCCCCAAATTGAACTGCGGAGAGGAAGCCAGTTTATTGCTGAAAGACAATTGCATTAAATATTAAATATTTAAGCATCGCCTCCAACTATCTGAGGCTGTTAATCTACCCCCCTCCCCCCAATCTAGTGCCTCTGCGTGATGTGAAATCCAATACAGCAGGAGGACAAGATAAGACAAGCCTCCGTGGCAAAGGATGCCAATGTCTCGGCCCGGTTGCTGCGGGGGGGCGGTGCCAGCACCTGCCTTTGGACTGCAAGGTTTCCAGGACGGTCCGGCGCACGTGCATCTCCCCACACCCCCCCTGGGCCCAGCCTTCAGTGCTTGTTATTATTATTTTTTGTGTTTTGACTGGCGCTTCACCGCTTCTCCACCCACGACATTTTTAAAGGGCCGGCTTTCCTGCTGTTTCTCCTGCAGCTCACGTTCTTTCTCTTTTTACAAAAGCAGAACATTGCCGCCACAGCAGCCATTCCTCCTCCCTTCCATGCCTTTCCCTCATCTCTCTGTCTTTCATTTCGTTTCAGCATTTTATTTTTTGCCACCCTAACACAGGTTAATGAAAAGCTTCCCTTCTGCACGCTGCCTTGTTTCTGCTTTTTTCACATCTTGATTTTTTTTTCACCTTGTTACGACTTGTCGTTTCTCCAATGCTTCCGTCACACGCAACGAAGCGTTTCTACTTGTGTTTAATTCCTAGCCAGAGATTCATTTAACAAAATTAAGGTGAAAGGGTTTGTGTGCCCCTGGGATTTGAACTGACAACCTTCTGGTTTGAATGTGCACGTGCTGCTAGCCATCTCATTTGGGCTGCTGTATGATACTGGCTTCTTTATGGAGTTGTTTACCTCACCTGAATGAAAGGGAACCTTTCTCAAAGCCCATGGGTTTTCACGTACACTTACAGGATCGGGTTTTGACCCAATGGCGAGAGTGTTCCGCTGCGGATGCTGGCTGACCCAAAGGTCAAGTAGCCTGACAGCGCCCAAGTTCTGCCGTAAGCGACAGTCGGGGCAAGGACAGAGCAAGGACATGGAGGCGTATAAAACCCCCACACCTGCCTTTTTTTTGGGGGGGGGGGGGTGTGCTGAGGTTTGGGCCGTGACACGTCCTCTGTGTTGTTTAACTGGAGATGTAAAGCACAGCAACACAAGATCTTACCTCTTCATCTGCTTTAAGACTTAGCGGAGGCTGGGGGTATGGGGGAGGTACGAAACTCCAGTTCTCAATACATCATCTCCAGACAGGAAGTCTGCCCCCGTAAAGACATTCATCTGCCTCCCAGATGTGGCAAGCATCAAGCGGGTCATGGGCCGGGTCGCCACCATGCGGCCACCACAAGAGACATGCTATGGTCGGCTATAGGGGTACAAGAAGCCTCCCTTGAAGGGCCATAGCTGATCCGAACCCTCTCTGTTATGACTGCTGGGATATGTTCCTGTCACGTGACTTGCTCTGCCAAATAAACCAGTAAGGTTAAACAGATGTGCTTCAGCATTCAGCCCATCCTCTGTTTCACTCTGTTGACATTAAAATATGCATTTATAAACACTGGCTCCACCACGGCTTTCGCAAGGCCAGTGTGGGTCTTTTGAAATAATAACGTGAATCATTTTGTTTCCTGCACTCCCGAAAAACACAGCAACCGGACCAAGGTTCAGAGCCATTTTTCCTTGTCACGCACGGCCATTTTCGCTAATTTGGATGCAACTGATTTGGATTTAGCCGGCGCTTTTAGTGATTTTAAGGATTAAATGTTAGCCTGCTTGCATAGCTTAATATTTCACTTGATAAATTCAGGGATGCTGCAAAGGCAACATCCCTGGGACATTATCCACCCCCCCGAGGTCCTGAAGTGGTTCTACTTACTGCACAGTTAACACCCCTCCAGATAAGATGGTACATCCCATAGGTATCAGTGTCTGTAACAGTATGCCATTGGTCCATGCCATTGGTGTTAACATTCCTTATCCTGCTTCCATTCATTTATATCACTGACCTCCTAACACTGCTGGGAATGCTGTGGTCGCATGTTGATGTAATACATTAACGATCAAACGCACAAATGCCCAATCCGCCAACCACACTGTGTTAAATGAAAAAAATCTTTAATCGTAAAATGTAACTAAATTCAGCTGCTGTTGCTGCCATTGGAATATGCTAACGGCAAATTAATAAATTAAAGAGGAGGTGAATTTTCACATATAATATTACTCTTGATTCCTGTGGTGATTAAAAAAAAATCTCTCTCACCCTGTAAGATGCCTTCCTCTGACCCCTAAATTTCCATCATGGTATTTCTGCATAGAAGAGAGGAAAGGAGACATGTTTCACCAAAGGTCAACAATTTTTCCCTTATAGAAAGCAGAGTGCTCCCTGAATACCTGGAGCTGCTTTCTGAACTGACCTGTGACCTGTGACCTGTGACCTGGCCGTCTGAATTCAGCCCTGCAGACTGACATGGGACCCACCCTGATTGAGGCCCACCTCCCCCTGCCTGATTTAATTAGTTTGTTCACACGCAGAGCACTGGACGTCATGCCTACGTTTGAGTGTACATACATGCAATTTTTTTGTCCCTAACAGGAGAGTAAACCCCAAAAAACATACTTTGTACTCACATCCCCAGGAAAAAGCATCCTTTAATATTAGTCAGCTTTAAAAAAAATATCTAAAAGTGCCAAAACACATTAATCTTACTGGGGTGGAGATATGATTCATATGCTACATTAAAATGAGAAACAACGCGAATGAAGTCTCCCGCGGTAGGTAAACAAGCACGTGTGTCATGGTATTTATTTAATGGGTTAGCACACATTTATGTCAAAAACACTTACAGATGTTACTTTTTTGCAACATATTTAGACAGCTGGAGACTTTTTTTTTTCCTCAGGCAATTCAGAAGAACCAGCAACCTTTTGTTCACAAGTGCAATTAATAGTGCGACTTCAAGGACGGCGAAATCCTGTCACGGACATCCTGGTCCACCTTGCGGTTACGTCACCACTCTTCTGAGGCCATGGGGAGGAACTCAGCAGTTAAGGAATGGGGCCAGAAGGTGACAGGATCAATCAGTCGGTTATTTTTGCTTGTGTGTTTTTACTGACACCTTGTCTATGAGTATGTCACAAGTACATTTTCCCCCCAAAGCACACTTCTGTATTTTCCCTGAACTTATCAGTGCGATTTTTTTATTAAATGCCAGTTAACACAAACAACAATTGCCTGTGGGAAACAGTTGATTCAGAATCAAGCCTGGAAAACACTACTAGAAATCATTTATACTACCACGACCTCTAAGATGGCTGCCCAAATATGCTTAGCTGTTTCATCCTAGAATAAGGCATCTTGAGGTCGCTCAGTTACTGAGGTGGAGAGCTCAGATCCAGAGAGTACAAATCCAGACCAAGATTTTGTTTCAGCCAACCAGTTGAGTACTCTGTGACTCTTTATACTCAAGTGGTTGGTTGAAACAAAATCTTGGTCTGGATTTGTACTCTCTGGACCTGAACTCTCCACCTCTCTTCAGTAAAATCCTCAAATGTGGCACCATACTTGAGGTCTCTGTAAAAATATTTAGCTGCATGAATGAATAAACTGCAAAATTAGCAGTATGAGTGGTCAGATAGCAGTTGCTGAGGATACCGTACTTGCATCACTAGGTGTTATGACAACAGCTGGCAGTCCAGTGGTGAGGAACATGTGTGTTAGGAGCTCAGATCCAAGCTATAGCTGTGGTTCTGTAAATCTGAAGTGCTGCAGTAAAACAGCCCGCTGTTAGGATGGGTTGAGATTACAGCTGTTAAGTTTCTCCGGAGACAAACATGTGCTGATTAATTGTAAATAACTGGTTGCCATCGGATGGCGTTCCTGAAAAAGCGTATAGTGAAAAAGGAGCAGCCTGAGCAGTAATGAGAGAGCTGGACTGAATCAGCTTGGTCGCCAGGAGTCACCGACCCGACAGAACCTAATAACAACGATCCATCTATCTTCCCATTCTCGGGGTCGCAACTTTGGTCAGCTGGCTGGAGTGAGATTTTCAATTCGAGACAAATCTGCACACACACGAGCACGCATTTACATGTATGTCACCGTTTTACTACCGTGTAAATAGTCTATAGGGTTTATAAGCGACCCCAACGCTTTTGATGTAGCTAATTTTAGGTTTATGATGGAATAATGCACGTTTGCTGTAAGATGTCTCGTGTGAACGTGAGTCTGGAAACGTGAGTGTCACGCCAGATGCGTGAGAGTTGGCGACCTTGCATCTTTTAAATATTTAACCTGGATCCAGAGACAAACAAGAACGATGACGACGATGGAGGATGATGAGGATGTTGATAATGATTAAGTCCACGGCAGACAAAAACCGACTGTACGAAACAACAAGAAAAGCCGTAAACAGCAAGACTATCGTGTGTCACTGTCTCTGCCTCAGTAATACATTATCTGTATATAAACGCTTACAGGTATGAAATCCATAAGCGCTGATGGGAAAATTTAGATTACTGTGCACTGTCAGTCACTGTCAAATCTAACCCTCTTTGAACCAATAAAGTAATCAATGGTAAATTAATTAAATCACCAGACAGACGTGGTCAAACCATGGTTTTAACAGCGTCTATCATGGGCTTTGAAGCGTTATTTCTTCAAAAACGAATTGCTTAAATGATTTTATATTTTAATGGGAAGACAATCGACTTAATATATCATGACTAAAAATATTTCCTTCTCTTTTTTACACAAGGCATTTGTTGGTGTCGCTTTTAAATAACGTATGCACTTGCGGTATGGTTTTGCTGTTTTATGGCAGTAGTCCCTTTACACGCAAGGGCATTCATGAGTTTTCACCATTTATTTATTTTTACTGGGCACTTTTTCTCGTAAATTCAATTTGTTTTTATTTTAGTTCACCACAATACGTCTGCGTTTCAAACGCCAGCCTAAGCGAATATCAATTGATTTGCAGCTGTCGGGGATGGAGGGGTCTTCTTGGAAAATCTATTTACTGTTCAATTACTTGGTGTCCCGTCAGTCAGGGACGGCGAGAAGCTTCGCAGCATTCCGGTAGTTTGCTGGCGTTTCGGGCAAGCTTTAAATATCTGTCTCACTGCCCTTGCCTGAGTTTTCAAGGCTGGTTTTTGAAGGTCTGAGTTGCATTTTTGCGTGATCTTTTAGGAAAGCACAGTACTGTTAGTCCCACAATTAAAAAGAGTAACATTCGGGTTTCAATGAATTAAAATTGTGTTGACAAAATGGTGCTCTACTTGCTTGTTAAGACAATTGTGGTTATTGTACCAAATAATTTTAAATTAAAATGATTTTAAATTATTTTTTTAAAGTAAATGCTCTTTTGCAGCATCATCCCAAATTACCTTCTGTTTTTCCATTGTGGAAAAGTGCGCATGATTTTGTTGATTGTAATCGGCCTATATCGGGTTAATGCTGGGTAGTATCCTAACTCTATGTCCATCTTCTGCATTTGATCACCTTTTAAACGCACCGCCCTCAAGAGGACTCCTACCGATCGCCACAGCAGTGTAAAGGTTGGAGTTTGTTGGTTTAATTCATCACCTGTTTTGTAACATGGTAGACTGGGATCTGGAGATCGCAGACATTTTCAGCTCTGACTAATGATTCATAAACACTGTGGTCCATGGTACACACGAATAACTGTGAATGGGTAACTCCCGGTGCCAGTGACCAGCCGCCTCCTCGCTACGTGTAAAACGCTGGGCGTTTTCTTCGCTGGCAGATGGAGGATTCGGCTGCAAAGAAAGGGGAGTCATTACTCCGAAACGCGTGCATGACTGGTGTTAAACTTACACTTTTATCATTTTATAAGCCGAGCCAAGTAAAGGAAATTCAGAATGAGACACGTTGCAAACAGACAGGTTTCCAGAATTCTTTTCTGTCACTGTCGCCGTTTACGGGACATTGAAGAGTGAACGTCTCTATTCTCGAAGGAAACTATTTCATGAAATTAAAAAAAAAAAAAACATTAGAACACTTTAATGGGAGTCTGAGGAAATGTTATTTGTTTTCATATAAACACAGATCAAAACAACTCGCGTATGGTTTGCGCCTCAATATTTTTGCGCACCATACCTGAAAGCTAATCATACAAAGAACGAACAAGCTTGTATGGTTATTCTCCCCGTATTTTCTTCGCCGACGCCCATTTACCTCTCACGCTGTTTTCCCCCATTCATTCATGCACCCGCCGCATATAATTCGGCTTAATTACTTTGCTGAAGTTTCCGGCCGATCGGTACCTCCTGGTACTCGAACAGACAACCTTCAGGAGCTGGATCTGTATATTTAACCACCTCGCGACTGGCGGTCCCTTTGCTGTAATGCTATCTAATCTCACTACATCCAGTCTAAACACTGTCAGATAAAAGCAAAAAACATTGTCACGCAAAGTCTGACAATAGAAATGGTAATTCAAACACGTTGGTATGGTTCACGCAGATGCAGGGATCCTTAAGATCATAACCTGAATATTTAGTAGTATTTAATATGCATTTTCAACATGAATCCATTTTTATGCGTCCTCCACCTATTCACGTAATAGCATTTTCACAAACGTAATCTACCGCAGAGAGTAATTAGTGCTTCAGTGTCACCTATGCCTTAGGCTGTGTCAAAATGTACAGGGTCTTTTACAAACCATGTTACAGAAAGGGTGGAGGGAGATCAGTACCTTTCAACTGCAGTTGATTGCAGCACAGAAAAGGCGGCAGAGAATATAGTGTTGTCTGCTTTGTGCTTTAATTTTTTTATGAGTCATTGTATGTGGGTTGAGTAGGATAACTGATGTTTGCTTTTGTCGTTCCCGCCTTACCCCAGCATCGCCGATATTCTTTTTTTTTTTTCTTAAAGAGAGTGGGCTGCAGGTTATAGTTCCATTTTACCACGAGACAGATCGTCAGAAAATCATGATCCTCAGGGCAATGATTTAACTCTGTCGCGTGTGTGTGTGTTTAACTCAGACATTTCAGATGACCAAACCATTTGTTTATTTCCTACCAGAAAATTTATGACAGATCAAATTAAAGAATGCCGCGAGAGACGCTTTACAACATGCTTTCATAGCAAGTGCCAGTCAGTGTCCGTCGTAATTAAAGCCCGACTTTTGAATTCTTAATTTAGAATCCTGGTGCGGGAGCCCTTCTCGTCTCCTCTCCTCTGCCTCAGTTGTGAGAACCCCTTGCTGGTCTACCTTAGTACCTGTGTGAACTTTGTACTGAAAGCTCTAGGCATAAATCTTTCATAAACTGCAGTGTAAAATGACAAGCGAAGGAGTGGTCCGTATTTGCGGTGAACCAGACCTTCCTTTCATGAGCGGCGATCCCGCTGTTTATTCTGTATAAAGATTTAAATGGCGAGATAGCGCTGTTGACGAAACGTCGGCGGCGAGTAGGATTAATGCCCAATTTATGCCGAATATTGAACCCCTCCCCGCACAGTCACACTTACCCATGCACACACACACACACATTTTAACTCGCATTCATAACCCACAAACACCGCTACCCTCCCCCCGCCCTTTTACTGCCGCTACAGGTTTCTCAAACACTTCACATGAAGGAATTAAGGCAGGTAAAAAAATGTGAAATGCGGTTCCATTTACTGCGTCGGCGTGTCTCTGTGTGCATCTCACCCTTGCCAGTTTTTACGTCTGTTACGACCCCCAGCACCTGCGTAACTAATGCGTAATATTTTACGAATCATTCACTTTATTACAGCCCAAGACTAGTGCTAAGTGTCCTTCAAAGAAATCAAAAAACAGATCTGTCAGCGGCAGAAGGTGCAGGCTCATCCGCGGCTGATCCCGTTATCCAAGGGACCCTTGAGTATTAAAACCTTAACAGAAGGAGAGCCCCTTTCAGCAGAAGTAAGGAGGTTTAAATATGAAACAACAGATCCATACCGTACTGAGAACCTCAGAGAACTGGTCAGGCAGGAACTCAGTCATACACCTCAAGGAGAATCAGCCTGCAGGGTCTTCATTCCTAACAGCAGGTAAGCAAGCAGAAGAGGTGCCTACAGTCTGAGTCTCTGCACCTCTTTCCCCACACAAATTCCAAGTGAGCGCTCACCCTAATTACCATTTGGGACAGAGCAGGCAGTGGGCACCTGACCGCTTAAGCTTGAGCTGTCAGGACACCCCAGCAGTCTGTTTTGGGTGGGAGGTGCTCCTGCATGTCCACTAGCAGGAGGTATGTGAGGGAGTCTGGCCCTCACCTCTGCATGTGACCAGCATGCTGAAAACATCCGTATTAGAAAACTTTAATACCTGAAAGGTTCACAAAATAACATTCATTCACATACCCAGATTTTTATTTTTCTAAAATGCCAAATTAAACTATTTGAACAATGCCTTCATGAGGCAAAAACAAGAATAACTGTGACATTTAAATTCCCCGTAAGGCCAAAGGGGGCGGTCTTACATGTGGTTCACAGCATGCACGGGGGGGGGGGGGGGGGGCCCCCCCCCCCCCCCCCCCCCGAACCAGAAGGTGGTATCCAGCAGCACCAGCAACTCATGGTGGATGCAAGTCATCTCTGCACGTGTCGAAAATCACATCCACCAAAGTGCAGGGCAGAGCTACATCCGCTATTTAGCTTGTAGCACGGCCCTGTGGGCAAACAGGGCCTTCTGGCTTTCACCAAAAGGGGGGCGGCTAAGCGTCGCCGGACTGTCGGGTCTGGAGGTGACATCCCATGGGTCACAGTGGGTGGCAATCGACAAGCCGGAGTGGCGGGGGTACAGTGGACTGAACAGCAGCGAGGGCTAACCGCAAACGCTGCTTGCCCTTATCGAGCGGGCAGATGCCCGAGCTTGGCGCATCGATCCCCCATGTAAAAAAAAAAAAAACACAACGATCTGTTTCCTCTCCCTGGGGGGGGGACGCATTCCCTGCTTTCCCGTTTCCCTGCTCTGTGGTTCCTCCTGGGACCTTTTTATCAAATCCATATCATGACTGACTGACTGACTGGACGGACTGACTGACTGACTGACTGACTGCCTGACTGACTGTGGGGCTCGAAAACAAAAGCAAAACCGAACAACAGTGTCACCAAGACGCCCGCAGCCGTCTGCCCGAGTGTCTGAGTGACTGGCCGAGGTGTCGCTACGGTAACCAGGCTCTGTCCATCCTCTGCGGCACTGTCAGCAAATGTCTGCCAATGATGATGTCAGTCCTCTCTTTTCCAGGTCTGTCTTGCACGACACACAAGGGCATCACTTATTTAGCAAACTCAAGAGTCACAAGATGGATGGATGGATGGATGGATGGATGGAGAGAGCAGCACCCCTCCCTTCCTACTTGCTTGCTTGCTGTCCTACTTTCCCTGCCAGCCTAGTCCTGCTCCTGCTTTGCCTGAGGGGGATTCGCATTACTCCCACTGATGCCCCCCACCCCCACACCAAAAAAAGCCTAGGTTTGGACCATGTCCTCCTGATTGGCGGCAGAGGTCACGCAATCGACAGGGCAACACGCCACGTGTGTCGCGCTTTGCATCGCGCCCGAGTTCGTTAACGGCGCATTCTCACGAAAACCAGCTGGGAAGATGGCCGCAAACACAAATATCAACATGTCACTCTGGTACGTAAACACTGTTAATTATGTTCATTAATCAAATCATGTTGCAATTCTTCTGTGCTGTGCCATATGGTAAGGGTGCCCAATGCATAATTTAGAAGCATAAACAGAAATCATTATTAATTCATATGTTGTCAATATGTCCATAAATTAAATACATAAAAGAATATATAACTATTCTATTAAGCTTATAGAACTTGTAAGGAGGGGAAGACAGGCTCTCAAAACCACTGGGGGGAGGTTCTCCACACCACAGAGGGGAAGTTCCCCAAACGGCAGAGGGGAGGTTCTCCAAACTGCAGAGGAGAGGTTCTCCAAACCACAGAGGAAGGATTTGGCTTCAAGGTGACAGCCCTGTGCTGTGAGTCATTAGGATCCAGACATTCGGAGAACTAGGACTTTGGCAAGATGGAGGAGATTGGGAGGGAATAAGGAAAGGGGGGAGGAAGGGGGGTATAGGGATGGAGGGAACTAGAGAGAGAACTAAAAGAAAGAGGGGAGAGTTAAGGATGGATGAGATGGAGAAAGAGAGAAAAACTGAGGGATTGAAGAAAGTTGAGGATGAAGAAATAGAAGTGGAAACCAGAGGAAGGAAATTTAGAGCAGGTGAGTGACAGAAGAGTGGAAGAATACAGAAACTAGAGAAAGATGGAAGAGATAAGGCCAGGGGAGAAGGGACTGCCTATGGAAAGAGGGGGTGAGGAGAGGGGGTGAGGAGAGGGGGTGAGGAGGTACCCGTAGGCCGTGGAAGCGGGGGTTGTTGTAGAAGAGTTTCATCTGCTCGGGGGGCAGCGGCCCAAGGACCTTCTGGATGGTGTACAGCTGGTCGATCTCACTCTCTCCAGGGAACAGGGGCTGCCCGTCACTGAGCTCCCCCAGGATGCATCCCACCGACCACATGTCCACCGCCTTCCCGTAGGGGGCCCTGCAGTGAAGGACACATCACCAGCACCGTGACGACCCCGGTGCTCAGCACGCCACCATGCTTAACACAGAACTTAATGCTTAACACATACAGCTGTAAACTTAAAGTCATATGTCAAGTTTACAGCCGCGGCAAAATTAGCTGAACAGACCTACAAACTTCTAATGCAGCGTAGGTAAGCCTTTAAGAAATGCTAAAATAAAACATTAGAATCCTGTGACAAAACAAATTCAGCTAATTAGCAGAAGCACTTTGGCGAAAATCTCAGGCGATAAACGTCCTCTCCAGAGGTGAGTCTCTGTCTTTAATTCTGTGTTCGGTCCTGTCAGCAGGCTCTGCCAATTTTACCTGCCAGAAAACCTTTTCAGGTGATCAAATTTGGTACACGTTTTCCATTTAAAGTTTACACGAGGAGATCTGGGCAAAAAAGGGAGAAGGAGGTGAGAAGAGATAAAAAATAATGACTGAGGGAAGCAGAAAGAGACAGAGGTGACTGATGATGTCGGAAGGACACTTTTGAGTTGAAAAGCAAACGAATTCATATATCGAGAAAGTCTCTCAAATGGTCCAGCTCTTTCGCTTCTTCCCCAGCTATTTAGTCAATTTCCTGCAGTTGAAAATGTGACATTTAAATATTTCTGACCTCAACTTTATATTGAATGGGGGGGGGGCAGCCTGACGTGGCAGGGAATGATCTAGACAGAGCCATCGAACATTGGCACAGCTCCAGTTGGAAAACGTCAGGATTTCAAAAAGAGCATATTAACTAAAAGATGGAAATGAGATTTAGGTGATGAGTCACAATCCTGAACTGAGAAGGTGAGAACGTGTTTGTGTCATTGTGTCCAATTCGTTTCTCATATAAATGTTTACGTAGGTAAAAGGCAAACACCTCAGGCCTCACTTATACACACATGTACATATACATGGGGGGGGGACTCACCCCAGCAGCAGCTCTGGGGAACGGTACCACCTGGTGGCCACATACTCGGTGTAGTTGGCGTTGCTGCCTTCGGAGAGGTTGCGGGCGAAACCTGGGGAAAGTGGTGAGAGGGAGGGGTGTGACTGTATAGGAAGTTTATCGCCTCTGCGCACATAACCCCTCCCAGCAGCCCACTCTAATCCCGCCCATAACCCCTCCCAGCAGCCCACTCTAATCCCGCCCATAACCCCTCCCAGCAGCCCACTCTGATCCCGCCCATAACCCCTCCCAGCAGCCCACTCTAATCCCGCCCAT
>JAODJU010000025.1:14462979-14484367 GCA_026776725.1 Gnathonemus echidnorhynchus | reverse complement strand
GAGTGAGAGTCTGTTCGCTGCACGAGAACCATCGGAGAAAACAGGAAAACACCCGTGCTCCAGCATGCAGGCCAGCGCCGAGCCCACCAAGGAATGCCTCTGGAGCGGCTGGAAGTGTCAGGGTATGGCATGCGCCCTCACGCTGCTGCGTTCGTGTGTGCGAGGGTCTGCGGGGGCCTTCTGCCGGGCCTGCATGCGAGCTCTCCTGTAGCAGACAAAGGGAGCGAGGGGGTCGGCTTGTCGTGTCGCTGTGTATGTCTAGGTAGCGTGAGCTGGCTGTGGATGGTGTGTTTCTCTGAAGACGCTGTATCCTGGTGGGAGTGCTTGTATCTGTAAAATGGCTCAGGTTCAGTGTCAGTGTGGGGGTCTCTATGCCAGATAAGCATTAGCATAAAATGGTGCCAGTGTATGTGAGCAGGTCTGGGCAGGAGGAGGACCTCCCCCTCCCTTTCTGGGCCCATCCTCTCCTGCTTGGATGTAGTTGTCATGGCATCAGGAAAGTCAGTGGGTGCTGTGTTGGGATGTAGATTTCACTGAGGCGCCCACATTTGCGTGCTCACTGTCGTGTCACCGAGGTTTTAGCTATTGTTCTGGGACGCGACTGCCACAGCATCGCGCATACATCCGCACTCTGATATTGTTGTCATGGCTTTGTGGCTTTATCTAGGTTCTGGGAGGCTGTTGTCATGGTATCGGGCACAAAGTGCTGGGATGTGGTTGCCATGACAGCCAGGCTGGAACTGGGTGCTGTCTGTGGTCTTGAGCAGGAGGGAAATGGCAGCTCAAGCTCCTATGTTGGACACACCCATGCTGACTCCCCCCTAGGCATGAATGCATAATTCTTGCTTATTACTGCCTATTTTTTTGCAAAGGCAGTATAAATGATTTACTTGCATGTCTGGGAGAGTAGGAGAATAGGAGGGAGAAGGCTGACGTTATGCAGCTTTTCCCTGACGACCTGCCTTTGTGTCTGCCCGTCATATCGATCATCGGTGGATATAGCTCCCATCCACGTGTGGTGGGGTGTGGCCGTCTTTCTCTCTGGGGAAGTGCGCACGGCCGAGTCGCCATTGTTGTCCTGCTGGCGGGGGAGGGGGCGGCACAGATGAGGCAGCAGGGAATGGGGAGCCGCACAGAACACGCCACATGCTGTGATTGGCTCCCCAGAATGCTCCAGAAGGAATCCGTGGCTGCTGTGGGCACGAGCGTGATCCATCTAGCGATGTCGTTATTGCCTTTGTGTTGTCGCTTCCCGTTTCTGTCTCCTCCGCGGGCGCTGTCTTTTACAGCGATGAACGCGGTGTGAGTAATTAGCCTAATCCAGCTTCACTCCGCCTTTCTTCTGCTCCTGTTAGCCCACCTTGTGCTAAATGCATGTGTCATAGCAGCCATCAGATCAGGTGGGGAGTGAGGGCTCCTCTTTCAGGACAATGGTGGGCGTGCAATGCTCAGCTTTCTAGATTCCCTTTTTGCATGGGGGGAAGATTTTAGGAGTGAAACATTGTAGCCCTGTATGTAGGTATTATTTGTCATTCCTGTCTGTGATAACATGCTACAGGAAGACAAGTTGGGTGTGTCTATATCCTGCTTCTATTGGTTATCCAGTCATGGTTCGCACCCCTTCCATGTTTACTGTGGTAACCTTAGTGGGCTTCTGGTGTCATCTTGAACAGTCCAGCCAAAAAACAGACCTTCTGGTTGGACAGGCCCTGTGGTTGGAGGACAGCAGCTCAGACTGGAGTGAGTCCACCATTATACAGGCATTTTTCACTTCTCATTGAAGTTCCTTCCTTCCCAGCTGAAGAAGATTGCAAATATACACACATGGTCCTTCTGACTTTTTAAATGACATGTTCACCCTGTCTCATGGATCAAAGCATCTACAGCAGGGGTGTCAAACTCCAGTCCTGGGGGGCCGGAGCCCTGCACATTTTTGGGTTTCCTCTCATGTAACACACCTGATTCAACTCCTTGCACATCCTTGTGCTAATTGCCACACAGCTCTTGAGCTGAATCATTTGTGGCGGAACAGGGAAATAACTAAGCTACACAGGGTTCTGGCCCCCCAGGACTGGAGTTTGACACCCCTGGTCTACAGTGTTTGCAGTCCTGTCTGCTGTTGAACTTTGTTTAGAGTCCTTGATCAGGGCTCAATCGGGGCATGGCAGTAAAAGGAATTTCCTGTGGCCTCGTACAGTTTCCTGCATTCCTTCAGTTTAGGCCCAGGTGACTAATCTCTGTGCTATTCTCCTCAGCTTTGTCACAGCACAGCACAATATGTGACCTTAGAATTGATCACAGCAAATTATAAATTATTATTATTATTATTGATTATTGATGATAATAATAATAATAATAATAATAATAATAGAGGAGATCAATCTGGGATGAATGGTTCTCGAGGGGGGTGGGGGGCATGGCTGCATTTTGTAGGGTTTTACCCAGTCTTAATTGGGAAGAGACCCCCTCCTATCAGTCATCTGGGTGGAGATCTTTATGGAGATTAGCAACTAGACAACTACAGTAGCCAGACCATCTCTCAGCTTGCACTAGAATGCAGTCAGAGTTAATATTTTAGACTAAATATGTAATTTTTTCCCCTCCTGAGTCATGCATGCAGTTCCTCGACCTGCTGAATCAGCAGTTGACTCAGATTGTCTTAAATGAAGACACCACTGGCTTTGTCAATGGTTGGCAGGTTTCCATCAAAGCAAAAACTCTGAAGAAGCAGCTTCAGGATCAGTTCCCCAATTCCATCTCCTGATGTCCTTCTTTGTGACAGTGTGATTAATCACCACCTTCTAGGTTGGTAAGATGATAATGATAATATAAGGTCTAACATAATATTGAAAGGATGGTACTTGATTTGAACATGTTTTCCTTGATGCAATGTTGTGCATTTCTTTTGGTTTGTTGGTACAATGGGGTGATGTCTCCAGTGAATTGTGCTGATAATTAATCACCTGGTCCCTGGCCTTTCCTCACTGCTTCTTTTTAGACTGTGCTGTCCCTATCACTTGCCGTCTGATATCACCCACTGTGGACTGTCCCACATTCTGGATGTCCTAGCTATGCATAAGGCAAAGCTGTAGGGTGGTTTTGGATTGCCATGTTAATGTCTGTATCCCAGATAAGGAATTGTAGAGATAAAACTCTTCAGCTGCTGTTAACCAGCTGCCTTCAGGCTCCCGCTTTCACTTCGCTGTAGTCCTTTTGATATGGCCACTTCGGCCCGCCATCTGGGTGACTTTCACAGGTGGATTTGCCACCGCTTGCTCTGCAAATCTGTCTCGGATAATCGGCCATAAGTTCCCTCGGTCTAGTCCTGTGGCACCAGTCTTGTTTATCCTGCTGGACTTAGGCATTGCAGCCTTTTTTCGACTCTAGTACAGTGTTTCCTAATCTGGTCTTTGGGGACCCCCAGCAGGTCCATGTTTTTGCTCCCTCTGAGGTCCCTGCCAAACAGTCCACATTTTTGCTCCCTCCCAGCTCCCGGTTGGCTCTCTCTTGTGGTTGGCCTCTGTGTGACTCTACTGAAGCCGGGCAGCTAACTGCTCCAGACCACATCGTGTGTAGGATAAGCAAAAACATACAGTACATGGCTGTTCCTATACAGGTTCTGTGGCTGGCACCTCCTCCCAGAGATCAGTCTGTGTAGTAATGCCCGTCAGATAAGGGCCCAGAGGGAGCTGTGTGCTGGCTCCTCTTCCTGGAGCAGGCCCCTATGGGGCGGGACCACTGAGCCCCTTCCTCATTCCCGCCCCCCGCCTGGGACACCTCGTCCAGCACTCTCCTTTGTCTGAGAAGCCAGCAGCTGCCTATTCCCCTCCTGAGCCATGAGAGCCGCAGGTCAGTACGAGCTCTACCGGCACCTTGAGCGCTAGCTAGCGGTCGATAGGCCAGCCAGGGTGTGGACGTGATATGTATGTTTGCTTCTTCTGTCCCCTCTGTGCTGGCCCTGCTGTCCCAGTAGAGAGGGCACCATGGGAAAGGGAGTCGTTCTCTTTGTTGGGTGCTGTGGCCTGTCACCAAAATTAGCGCGGGCGGTTGGGGGGGGTGAACTAGGCAGCCAGCCGATCGCTTTCCTCTCTGCTCGAAAGAGCCCATCCCCTCAGACACGTGGGTGATACCACCATCCGCAACGTAGCCATTAGCAAGGAGTTTCAGCTATTGTTACTGTTACGTTTATTAATTTAACAGATAATGTTAGTGCTGTGCTCAGTGTTAACATTTTGGTTATTGTTAGTCCTCCCAGTAACAGCTGTTCATTCGGTATTAGCATTCCAGTTATTGTTAGCCTGCCTGGTAACATTAGCTGCTCAGTCAGTATTAGCATTCCAGTTATTGTTAGCCTGACCAGTAACATTAGATGTTGTCAGTATTAGCGTTTAAGTTAGCATTAGCTGTTCTGTTAAATTAGTTATCTAGTTAACATTAGCTTGTGCAGCTCTGTTCTTGCATTCTGTGCAGGCACAGCTACCTTTCAGTGCATCAGCAGGGTGTGGTTGTGTTTGACAGGATTTCCTTTGACGATCACTGAAATGGGAAGTTATTACCTTTGGTTTAATTTGGAGTCAACTTGTCTGGTTCTTGTTTACAGCCCATGGTATTCTTTAACAAGAGACTAACACAATTGCGAATGGAAGGGTGAGAACCCACCATTAGTGAAGCAATTAAAATGTAGGAATTGTACCCTGCATCTTGGGAGCTAATTTTCCCACAGTGTATAAAAGAAAGTGTTTCCCATGTGACAAGTTTACACAGCTGGGGTTTGAGCCACGGCGCCAATCTATGACCTTCAGTAACCCATGTGCAGTGCGGCAGTATGAGAAATCTTATCAGTCATATTGAGTGAGGATTGGTGGTGGAAATAGGAGACCTCCTGTTCATTACGTTCTGCTGGGTCCTTCTGAGTTTTTAAGCTTCTTATCTGATGACTGCAGTGGGTCTCATTTTAAAGCTAGAGAGATAATTATCTCAGCTTGGACTGGAGTGGTGTTTGACAGTTAAAAACATTAGATGATCTTGAATGGATTAAGACAGGGACCTTGCAAGGAGTAAAGTTGTGGACTTTCTGCCATGGAGCGTCTGGTGGTCCCCAAGGACCGGGTTGGGAAACATTTAAGAGCGGGACTGTCTTAAGGAGACTGTGGCATTTACAGAGTGATGTGTCTCCTCTCTCAGCCATGGACCTGCTGTATTGGCGGGACATAAAGCAGACGGCCGTGCTGTTTGCCAGCGTGCTGCTCCTGCTCTTCTCGCTCACGCAGTTCAGCGTCGTCAGCGTCATGGCCTACATGGCCCTGGCCGCCCTCTCCGCCACCATCAGCTTCAGGGTCTACAAGTGCGTCCTGCAGGCTGTGCAGAAGACCGACGAGGGACACCCCTTCAAGTGAGTCTGTGCCAGTGCTTCCATTAAACGTCTATCCGCACGTGCGTGATTGACAGCTGTGTTCATGGTATGAGTCTCTGTGCCGTCCGTCTCTGCGTCCTGTGGCAGGTCCTACCTGGAGGCAGAGATCGCCTTGTCCCAGGATCAGATCCAGAAGTATACTGATTGCACCCAGCTGTACATGAATAGTGCCATGAAGGAACTACGCAGGCTGTTCCTGGTGCAGGACCTGGTAGACTCACTCAAGGTCAGGGGGCTGAGCCCAACTGTCAGGGGAATGTACTATGGAAGGTCCCAGCTGTGAAGACCACACTCACAGGGTAGCACAATATGATATGAAAGATAGGCTGAGCATTGCAGTACTGCCAGTAGCACTGCCTCAAATTTTGCTCCCTATTCACACACTGTTCTCTTTTCCAGTTTGCTGTGCTGATGTGGTTGCTAACATATGTGGGGGCACTCTTCAACGGCCTAACACTGCTCATCCTGGGTGGGACGGCCCCCCCCCCCCCCCCACACCACACCATATAGTGTATTGTCAATGGACCCTTTTCACGCTTCTGGGTTTTACGTAACAGAAGTTGTCTTAGTAGGATGAGAACAACAGCTGCAAATAGGACATGTGCAGCCCATAACTTCTCTGTAAACGCAGATAATATAAGATTACAAATTTAAAAATCACGATTTAATTCTCGATTCTAATAAACTTC
The DNA here is from genome assembly GCA_026776725.1 of Gnathonemus echidnorhynchus. Lineage (NCBI taxonomy): Eukaryota > Metazoa > Chordata > Actinopteri > Osteoglossiformes > Mormyridae > Gnathonemus > Gnathonemus echidnorhynchus. The sequence goes on along the minus strand of JAODJU010000025.1, from coordinate 14,478,265 downwards.
CAGCTTATGGGCTCCTCTCTTTCTCATTGATCTGTAGCACCTCGCTCTGATTACTACCTGCCTGTTTACAACACTGGGCACTCCAAAAAAAAACAAAAACATTAAATTTAGCCATTAAAATGTAAAAACAATGTTGAATGACACATCTGTCACCACCTATCAGCAATATGACAGATAGGCAAGTCATCGTTTACCTTCGTAGTCATAGAGGAAACTCTCAAAAACAAGATAAGTTTGTAGTCCGTGTCAAGCTTTGTCCTTGGCATAATGGAGAACTGGTCCACCGAATGAATTGCGTCTTTCATGGCAAAATCAGGCAAGTATTGCAGTGATGCTGAAAAATGCGACACGAAGATTAATTCTCGTCAGTGTATGATCCCGCTGCCATCTTTCTTCAGTTCCCTACTATGATAACTTCCATTACGTGAAAACTGGAAGTGTGAAAAGGCTCTATTGATATGATGGGAATGTCACAGAGGTTAATGGGAAGCTCCTGACTCTCAGAGCTTGGTCAGTGCTGAAAAGAACTCAGCCAATAAGAGCTGAATGCAACATCCTCTTTGTGCTCTGTCCCCAGTGGTCATATCCATGTTCACCATGCCTGTGGTCTATGAGAAGTACCAGGTAGGAGCTTTTCATCTTGCTATCTACCTAGAGCCATTCTGGAGATATACGAGTGTCATCTCACATCTGTCTCCTCCTTACAGGCTCAGATTGACCAGTACCTGGGGCTAGTAAGGACCCACGTCAACTCCGTGGTAGGAAAGTAAGTGATTATCAGTCTTCTGTGGGCACTATGCCAGTCGAAATGGGCAGCAATGGTGCATGAAACAACTGTGTCTCATGGAGCATCACTTGATGTCCTACAAAGCATAGACACCTAGATGCTTGTCTCACTTGGTGTGTGTGTGTGTGTGTGTGTCAACAGGATACAGGAGAAAATTCCAGGGGCCAAACGAAAGACGGAATAGAAGACCCTGCAGCCAGCAGCCATGCTAGAAGCTGGATCTGTATCTTCTTTTGGTCAACATCATGGTGTTTGGGGAAACTGCACACATGTGCAGTGGGGGGGGGGGCGTCTCTGATTACAGTAAACTCACTTCATCATGCCAAGCACTAAAAGTCTAGTGAGGAAAATAAAAGTTCAGACAAATGACGTGTTTTTTTGTATCGTTTATTAAGTGCATGACTTCTTAATATTGACTTGTGTGTTATTTTCCCGCTACTCTGCAAAGTGCTGGTAGATTTAAGCTGTAACGTGACGTAAATCGCTCAGCTGTAACGCTAAGCATCGCCTTTATCTAAACACATCCATATGTATAAATACCCCATAGACACGTGGACTCATTTTTTTGGTGTTTTCCGGCACAAATCAAACACTTCTCTACTTATGAACTATGGTAATCGTAGGCTTTGTTTTTTTGTATTAAAATAAGGAACCAGACTGATGTTTAAGGTACTGCTGTTAAATTACACACAAAAAACAGCAGGTGGTCGCACTAGCTTGTTAAAGACCTGTCCACCTTTGTACCTTGTTTGATGTAGTTCTTCTTAGTCCTGGACAATTTGCACCTCTGTACTGTTAATGAATGCGAAAATAAATGTCCCTGAATGTAAATCGTTGTGTGTGTTGAGTGCACAACTTGTTGAAAGTGTGTCTGGAATTAAGGCCCTTGCTTTTCAGGCAGACAGAATGCTGCCACTCCAGAAGCATCAGCACTGTCATGAAGAGATTAGTGCTGTGAAGCATTCTGCTCTGATACTCAGAACACAGGTAATGTCAGATACTTGGGTAAGCTACTGCTGTAGCCAGCCAGTTTTACCCTATGTCCACTATAAGACTATTTAAGAAGAGACTGTACTTTTTTTTTCACTATTGTCACGTATGGTCCACAGCATGAAGGACCTCGGACACAGAGTACCTGGGAGAAAAGCCAATATGTAGCTCACCGCAGCATGACTGGGCCCAGGTAACTGAACTCAAGCTAGAGACAGACATGCATCCAAAGATTTAATGGTCTACCAGACATAACTGCCCCCTGGTGGTACAAATGGGAACTGACCCAGGATATAAAAATAAAACGTCATCAGAGAAGAAATTTCTAGGCCTGGGACCAGGGAGTGGATTTTCAATAACAAACAGGCAACCCAAAACAACTCTTCTGGTACAGATCAGGGCTTATGGCCACTTCACACATTGAGAAGTGGGATAGGGTGCAGGTGGAAGAGGGCACCTCTGCTATCCCGGTCAACTTTCTGTAGTGGCTCCATCTTCTGACTGGGGTCGATCTGTAACAAGCATTCTGCACTGTGGTTCAAGCCTGTAATGGGCTAAGAAGCTAAGAGCACCGAGCTCAGGCTGTACCTTCACTACCCAGTGTGACCCCATGGTTGAACATTGTTGAAAGAAGCATCGTGTAAATAATGTTCTACTGTAAAAGTTCAAACCCTCTAAAAACAAGACGGGTTTAAGAAGAAAACTAGCTGTCCTCAAGAAAAGGTTCTTTTCAGAATAAGAAACCCTAAAATGACGTTATAAAATATATAAATATTAGTGGGGTTTTTTTGGTAACAAATTAAAGCAAAAAAAAATGAATTAAAGCAATCATCAGAATGCATTAGATACCTTCATAATGCATTATAATACATTCATACAGTATATAAAACACAGCTATTAGTATAACAAGGCATAACATTATAGCCATGTTTATCATGCATTATGAATGCTCTATGAAGCTTTCATGTAAAATACACTAGATACCTTCATAATGCATTATAATGATCAGTATAAGCAAATATAATGCATTATGAAGGTATTTGTAGTGCATTATAGATGAGAGCTTCATAGAGCATTCATAATGCATAATAAATATGGATACATTGTCATGCCTTTTTATAAATAGTTATAGCCATGTTTATAATGCTTCATGAATGCATTCAAGGTATCTATAACGCATTACATGATTGCTTCGAGTGTTACCATTTTTTTTCCTTTTTTGACAACCAACCTGATTCCATGTTTTTAGCTTCTCAGAGTAGCAAGGTACAACGTCTTCTCTTGCGGGGAACTTGGTGAATAACCTGAACGAGAGGGGGAGCAAACTCCAGCTGTGGGGTCAGCATTTCCCACCAACAGGCTTTGCGGCAGTCTGTGCCAGCACTCCACAGCATCAGTGTGGCACACTGGTTACATTTAATGTCAAACTACACACTTGACTACACACTTCACTGGACGGGATCATCATCCATACAGCAACCAGGGCTATTCAAATCATGGTCCTCAACGTCTGAGCACTGCTGATTTTCCAGCCTTCCTTTACAGTACCTGTGAACCAGGATGCAGCCTCTCAGTCCAATCAGAATCAGTAATTATTTAATGGGAGAAATGAAAACAAGGTCTGAATTTAGAATTGAGGGCCAGATTTGAAGAGCCCTGCAATACTTGAAAACCTTCTATATGCAGAGTGGGGTAATTCAGGTCCAGAGAGTAAAAGACCAGACTGGAATTTTGTTTCAACCAACCAGTTGAGTACTCTGTGACTGACATTTTATGCTCAACTGATTGGTTGAAATAAAAATCTTGGTCTGGTCTTTTACCCTTGGGACCTGAATTACCAAATCTGTCTAGATGTGTATACATCAGAACCGAGGGGATCCCTAGACATACCTGATGAGCCTATCCCGAACATCCTGCTGCAGCTCGCTGATCTGGTCCTGCCCCAGGTGGAGGGTTCCGGCTGGGCCCTCACAGACTAGACTGTTGATGGCCAATCGCAGAGCGTTGATCTGGGGGTGGGTGTAGCAGGGAGTTATGGGTAATACGCCACAAGCGCTAGATGCTCAATCATTGCAAAATGAGTATTCGGAAAGCGGGCAGACATGCACACAGTCACGCTGTCATCGAACTCGGCTCTTACCTCAGTGATATCCTCCACGTCAAATCTGACATCAAAGTCCAGCTCCATGTCATGCTCTACCAGGACAGGTTCCTGGGTGTGTGAGTTCCAGCCCAGTCCACAGAGGGCGCCAGTAAAACAGGTGCTGTCCTGATCCGTGCTGAGGGGAAAGTGTAAGCAGGTTCGGAAAAGGAGGGGAGGGGAGAAATATCGAGCTGGCGGGGTGGACTGAGGGGTAGCCCTGACCGTAGCTCCATGATGGGGCTGAAGAGCATGCAGAGTATGGCCGGTAAGCCGGGGATCCTGGGCATCAGGGTGGTCTCCTTCAGCAGGATGTTAGAGCCTAGACACAAACACTCATGAACCTAATGGATGTTGAGCTGCAATTCAGGGGGGGAAAATATCACTACGATAGGCAGGCGTGAAGGAGCTGCCTTCCTGAGCCAGCGTTCCCGCTCTTACTGGATCCGCTGACAGACACCGCCCCGGCCAGGAGGATCCTCTGGTGCTTGTCCTGAAGGCTCTCGTTGACAGCCACCGAGTTAATGCTGTCCATGTCTATGGCTACAGATCTGAGAGAAACACAAATGCCAGTTAATGGTGAAGCGAGGGATCTCAGTCTCTAGGGTACGGTACCAGTACAGCCCTGTACTCTCACCTGTACTGCCTGACACTGTTCATGCAGTGGAAGCTCATCTTGTACGGACTGGATGGGCCATGGACTGGAACCTAGCAGGAGGAAAGAAATAAATAAATAAATGCGGCTACTGTGTCACAGACGGAGACGGTGTCACCCACACGCTCACACACCTGACTTTTGGGTGCAGCCTGGCTACTCTTGGAGAAGGCCTCCAGCAGGCTCTCGATCAGTTCCTTCTGCTCCTTCTTGTGCGTTGCCCAGGAGGTGCTGGAGGGATTGAACATGAAGGTGCCATTCTGGAGGTCCTTGTAGAGAGACTGCAGCATATCGTTGCTCTGCTGCATGACACAAACAAGGGGAGTAGGGTTGGCTGCATGGAGCTCCACCAGACGCAGTTCTTTATTCTCACAGACAGGAGTGCCGTAGATGAGAGCGCAAATGGAACTCAGCGGGGTTACCGATGACATCGTTCACCCTATTCACCCTGTTACTCTAATCTACATGATTAAGTAATTTATTGCCGTACGCTCTTGTCAAGTGCCCTGTGGTGACTGTAGTGAAAGGTTTTTGTATTCATTGCAACAATATGCTGGCAGAAGCTCTAATTAACGTTTCGTTCTGCAGAGAATCGCACAGGAGCAGCATGTGTTGACAAATTAAACATCTCTGATAGACACTGAAATATGGAATGTATCACAAGCAAACGCAGCTCTAATGACTCGACCCCACTGCACAGCCTCCTGCAGGAGACGAGCCCCCCCCCCCCCCAAGCATGCGGTACCTTGGACTGAAAGCTCTCCTCGACCTTGTAGGCGTGACCCTTCTCTATCATGATGTCGGCCACGCTGAGGCTCACGCCGTCCGTGTTGACGTGCAGGTGCACGCGCAGCACGCCGTGCACGACGGAGAAGAGCGACGCCATGAGCGAGCGCCTGCTGACCAGCGTGATGAAGCAGTTCCGAGCTGCGCTGCTCCACTCGTTTCCCAGGATGAGGGACTGGGCAGACGGACACATGCCGACTATCTGGAACTCCTGAGCCTGGAGAGACATACGGTTACGGTGAACAGGCACGGAGACACGCCCACGCGGGCAGGGCTTCCTGTACCTGGTAGGGATGGGCCCACAGGTCCGCAGGTAGCTCCCTCAGACTGCAAGCGTCCATCTGGCTGGTGTTCCCGTAATCCACAAAGAAGACCTGAGACACAACGGATGACCCTCTTAGCTCACAGCCCTCTGCATTCGCACCCCTGCCCTCCGCGCCCTCCGCCACCTCACCTCCACACTGCTGCCGCTCACGTGCAGGACTTTGGCCCTGAAGTACAGGGGCTCCTCCTGGTCCTCGGCATACGGCGCCAGGCACAGCAAGTTGGGGCAGACGGACCCGGACAGGCGCTGGAGCTGCCTGCCGTTGATGTCCGCCGTCAGCACGCCCTGCTTCCTTATGCTGGCCTCATCCGCCTGGAATCCCCAGAAGTGGCCGACTTCCACGACCTTCATCCCGGCCGCGTGGAAGAACACGGGGCACGGGGGCATGAGGGAGCAGAGGAGATCAGCAAACGAAGCGCTCCCTTTAACGTGGCAAACAGTCCTGCGCTGGATGAACTGGTATTCTGATTTTAATTTCCTGTAGGGTGTGAATTTTTTGTGTACCTCCATATCGTGGCTGTAATCCATCAACAGGCTGTATATAATATTGTTCGCTGCTAGAAGCGCTATGGATGGATGCACAGAGTGTACTGATAGGGGACCTTTTTAACTGTGCCTGTCCTTCTCACTAACAGTTATAACAGTACAATATACTGTGAACCTGCTAGAATTTTTAAAAAATACAGTGATACATATTTTTGGTCATACCACCCAGTGCTAATGGCAAATGCCAATACTCATGGGTAGCAATGTTTGTCTGAGATACACCAGACCATCTTCTTAGGGTGGGGGACCATGTGCAGTCTGTGGTACATCCACAGAGGGTCACGAGGACCCATGACACCAGAAGGTTTGCTCTTCCACTTCATTTTGCGATTTAATGCGTAACGGAGCCAGTCTGAGCAGCAGTGATACTTGCGTCACCGGGATTCATTACCTCTGTGATGTTGACAATGAACATGGGCTGGGGGGGGAATTGTTCTGGGTCAAACACGCTGCTCGTGGGCTCGACTGTGTGGTTCTCCAAGTCCACGGTCACCCTAGCATAGGAGGGCAAGTTTAAGAGAACTTTAATAAGGAATCTCTTTTTTGTAATTCTATCTGATGCTCTGGGTAGACAGAAGTTCCCGTAAAGTGAAAGGACACCCCAAGAACACGGTGTCCTGCTTTATCTGAATGTGATGCACTGTGCCAAACCTCTCTGCTCTTCAGGTGTACCACAAAAACACAGCACAACTCCCCATGTCAGTCTCAGGCATACCGCGCATGGGCAATGTCCGACAGGATCCTGCAGCCAGCCTTAGCTGCCACTGCATTGCTGGGATACACTAACAGGTCCTTTGGGAGGCGCTGCTGAGCCATGAGGAGGGCCAGGGACACCTCGGGGAGAACTCCGGTCCCCCGGGCTGAGGTCTTGTAGAACTCCATGTATGCTCTGCAACAGGGAAAACATAAACCTTGGTTTGTGAGTCTGAACCATGACCTGTACCTGTTAGTACTGTAGGAATGACTGAGGGTGAAAGCTGACCCACACCTCACTGGAATCTGGATCAGGAAGGAGAGTGCCAGGCCTACCTGGAGCCATCGTAGGTGATGGACTTCACTGGGCCGCACTGGCGAAAGAGTGACTGCAGCTGCTTATAGTACAGGAACCCGAAGGAAGGGATGTTCCGGACCTGAATGCAGCAGAGGTGAAAGGTACACGGGCTCCAGGGATTGTGGGCTGGACTCTCCCGGCTCCGGGTCTACCCCCGGGAAGTTCGCAGATACCTACCTGCACGGTCGTCTTCGGGTTGTGGCCACACAGCTCCTTGAAGGCCAGCTCTTCGTCTATTTCCCCCACGTTGAAGTAATTGGGGTAAAAGGCCCCGGCTATGGCGACCTGGGGCAGAGCGAAAGGCCGTGACTACAGTGTGCGGCTGCAGTGCCGCAGTGCCGTGGCGAGCCCCACCTGCAGGATGAACGTCTGCTTGTTCACGCTCTCGTAATCCTTGGGGGGGGCCTTCTCAGTCACACGCATGTTGAAGTGGGACACACGGGTCTTCAGGTCCTCGAACAGCTCAGCCACCTGCACACATGTATGCACAGGCGTCACTGTATATCTGCTCCTTAAATATATTCATATATCCAGCTGTGCTCTTCAGTCTAGTAAAATCAGGGGCACTTTGCAGCAGGAGAGGCAGGCAGATATAAAACTTTCTGTCCCCTGCTGAAGTCCCCGATCTTATAGGTCATTACGCATCTTCATCCACAACGTTCCCAGAATGCCTGCTGTTCCCACCTCTCGGATCCTCTTGATCTGGATGCAGTTCTCCTTGCCCCAGTCCAGCTCGTCCTGGTCAGGGATGCGGGTAAGGAAACCCTTCATTATGGCAGACAGGGTCACAGGGGACCTCAGTGGGGTAGACGGAGCGAGCGCTCACCTTAGGATGCCGAAAAGCCCCCTCATGTCGGGAGGTGTGCCACACCTGACAGACACATAGTACAGCTGAACTCTCTGAACCCACCCCGTCCAAAAAAAAAAAAAAACACGGAGCAACAGATCTGGCCAAATGCACACCTTAAATGCACTGACGACTGCTATGGAGTCGCTTGGGATGCCGTTTGCAAAGGCCAGCTTGTTCCTGAGCCAGATGGACAAATGCAGTGAATTGAAATGAAGTGCACTGGGGGCCATGCCAGAGGCCCAGCCCCCCCCCCCCCCCCAGCCCCAGAGTGAGGGTCAGCAGCCATCTGTTACCGCTCACCGATAGCCAGTCAACCGCTGCAGGGACGGCATTGCAAAGAAGCTCTTCAGGGACATACAGGCCGCTGTCAGGAGAAATACAAAATCCATGTCACTACACTGTCCATGTCCAGCACCTTCTTTACGTTAGTCACAGCGTACGGAAGGCCTCCAAGTCCTTCACTATGAGAAACTTGGTGAAAGGGATAAGATGGCGCGTATTGTAACATTTGTCCAGTAGAGGGCACCAGTGTCACACACTTGCCTAAGATGAGACACTCCTCAAGGCAGCCAAATGCATGGCCCAGTACAATCAACTTGCCCAGGTGCAAGTTTAAGGGTAGTTGTGCCAGCACTCGGCCCAAGAAAGTGAGATCGCCGTCGAAACGTCTCTGGTCCTCTCCTTCCCGCTCCAGGGAGAGTGCCCCCAACTGCAGACAATCAGCAAGTGATATAAAACTTTCAGGTAACACTTTACGTGAGGGGGCCCGAGTAACTGAGTTACTACTGAAGTACAAATCATGAGCAAATATCGTAGCTGCATGAAATACATCATCAGTTATGACTGACTGATGATGAACAAACATGCGATTAGTACGTAACTAACAAATAGCTTCTGGTTAAGTAGTACATTAAGTAAGAGTTCACAACTACATTATTTGTGCCCACTGAAGTAGTGGAACCAACTTTTGTTGCTAAAAATACCCCGGAAACACAAATGTAGGTTCATCCAGACAAACACACAAACGACAGATCCCAACATGCACATGCGTAGGCATGCATACCTCTTTGAGCTGCAGCACAGTCCTCTCGATGTCATTAAGGTGGGGGGGTGACAGAGCAGTGGACAGAAGAGATCGGGGGTCCCCCATATCCAGCAGTTTCACTTTCAGCATGGTGGTAGCCAAGGGTGACCGCTGGACAAACCGGTATGAGGTCTGAGTTCACGGTGGACTGACGCTGAGGCACACGCCGTGATACAGAATGTATCGCATCATACCAGCATTTCAGGAGTCATGTATTCTGGGATCGCAGTTCTCCAGAACTTCCTGGTCACCAGCCGGTAACAGTAGCCTTTAGAGACACGTCCTGCCCGACCTGGAAAAACCCAACAGTTCCTGGAGACCCACTGGACCCTGTCAATCAACCAAACAAATGGTTCCAGGAAGATCAAGCCACGCACCTCTTCTCTGATTGCAGCTAGTCTTGGAAGCCCAGGTGAGGCACAGACTCTGGTAATGGGTTTTCTTATCCCAGAAGAGTTGCCGCGCCAGACAGAAGTCGATCACTATGGGAACCAGCAGAGGAAAGGAGAGGGGAGCCTCAGGACAGAGCAGCAAACCTGCGACTCCGCACGCACTTTGGGGCGGAACACACCCACCGTACTTCACGTCGGGCACCGTGACGGAGCTCTCCGCGATGTTGGTGGACAGGATGACCTGTGAAGTAGAGCGCCGCAGATTTAACACAAGCCAGCAATGAATGGGACAAACACCCCCCCCCCCCCGTTGTAGTGGGAGCTACCTTCCTGTACCCCGGAATCGGAACCAGGAACAAGGCATGCTGCTCCTCCAAGGTGATTGTGGAGTGGAGGGGATACACCTGCAACCTGCAACACACACAGCCTGGCCATGGTCAAAACAAGCAGCTCTGTGGGACACGGGGAGAGACCCTCTCCTCTCTGACCTGCCACATGTACCTCTTTCGCACCAGGTTGGCCAGGGCTTCCTGCATGTACTGGATCTCAAGCAGGCCCGGCAGGAAGACCAGCACACTGCCCCGATTCGGTAGGGCCATGTCACCAGAGACCACCGCCTCAGCGCTGCTGTCACACACCCAGGATACAGCAGTATTATCAGTGACAGTTAATCTTAGGAGTGATGGAAGCAGTAGTGCATACTGTGACGATTTAATAGTGCGCCAGTTTAGCTTCAGTGTAGTTAATGCAGCACAGCGCCACCCAGCAGCAATGCAATGGCAGGCTGCTACGAGTAACTGCCCTGATCCCACAAACCTCTGGTCTTTGTTCTCCAGCTCATCAAAGCTTTGGATGAGGCTGACGGCCATATCGTACATCTCTGTAGTGATGCAGGGCTCCTCAGAGTCGTGGTGCTCCACCTGTGACACACACAGACAGACGTCTGTATTCATATCCTTGTGGGGACCATCTGTTCATTTCTATGGGGGAAAACCCTAATCCTAACAATAACCCCCACCCACCCTTAACCTTAACCATGAGCAACCAAACAAGATGCAAGACAGCATTCACAGATTCTTGTAAAATTTAGTTTCCCCTTGTGGGAACCAAAAAAAAATGCCCCCCACAATGTCAAAATAACAGGTTATCACCGCACTCTGGGGACATCTGGTGCCCACAATGTAATATTTACACACGGACACACAATGACCTGCTGAACTATACAGCACGAACAGCCTTGACACATCCATTCATCTTCAGTGACAGCCCCTGCACTGCACAGCCCGGCCAGAGCGCACTGCACAGCCCGGCCAGAGCGCACTGCACTGGCTGCATTACTTCTTTGGGTTCTTTAATGCTTTTTCCACCGTACACCTCATCCTGAAGTCAGCCCACCATATGATTGAACTTGCTGCGCAGATCATCTAGGAAGAATTCCTCGACGGTGTACGGCGCTCCATCCACCTCAAAAACGTAGGCTGGGTTCACGTGGTTACGGACAGGCGTGCCGAAGTATTCCGCAAGCTCCCGGCAGTTGATGGTAGCCGACATGAGGATAACCTGGTGTTGGGAGAAGTGGTATCATGAATTCATGGAGGAGTCATTCCAGGTACGATGGGGTGGTGCCAATCTGAAAACTGTGCAGAAGAATCAGTAGATGTCACCTGACTGAGCACCCAAGATCCCCCAAGATAATGTCCTGCTCACTTTGACATAGCGGGAGTTGGAGTGGAGCAGCTTCCTCACCACCAGCAGCAGGAAGTCCAGCTCCTCAGTGCGCTCATGTACCTGAGATCCGCAGGCAGAAGATCAGGAGGATATCTCCCAGGTGTACCTCTAAGTGCAGTGTACGAGAAGGTATGGTGGTGTACCTCTATGGAGATGGTGAACAAAGAGGTACTGGGAAGGTATCTCTATGGAGATGGTGTGTGTGAGGAATGTAAGGACAGGTATAAGAAGGTATTCAGCGGGTACCTCATCTATGAAGATGTGTGAAAACTCAGTAAGACTTTTGGCAAAGACCAGCTTCTGCAGCAGCACTCCAGTGGTCACATAGATGAGCCTTGTCTGGTCTGAGGCCACCTTTGTCAGGCTCACCTGGATGTGTAGGCACACACACACACACACAGGCACGTGCGCGCACACACAAACACACACGCGTGCAGAATTAAGCTTGAGTAAGTAGGACAGAAGCCCATGCAAATGGCACAGATGGAGAAGGATAAACAGCAGAGACCCCTGGGCAGAATCTGGGCCTTTTTCTCTCCTGCATCAAGCTCAATCTCTCTCATGTGATCAGTGACACGTGCAGTATGATGTCGCCGGAAGGCTGCTAATGGTCCCTGACACCCCCCCCATGCCATTAGTGCTGTGATGTGGACTCATATCACACTGCCTCGATGCCACAGGGCACCTGGAGGAACTAGAGTTTCACTTATAAACAAAACAAAAAGGGTTTTTAAGACTATGACCCATTATCTAGGTTTGCACTGCCTTCATTGTGCTTACAGGCAGCCGAGAGGCAGAACCTTTTATCTTATTGCTTAAGCACACAGGAGCTGGCTACCCTCATTTGAAAGCATATGTAAACAAACGGATTAACCCACAAATCTCCTCAAAGGCTAATGGCCGAGTTCACATGGGAAGCCAAAATGCAGGCAACGTAAACATCGTTTGGGCAGGGCTGAAAACAGCCGGCCGTGAAGGGTACAAACATGGCCTGACTCCGCCCCCCCGTCCTGTCGTGAGGTGCCCAGCTCTGCATAGTAGAACTGGGGTTACGATAAGCAGCCCAGGGAACTACCAGATCTGACTGTCAGGAAACTGTGCTGAGCACCAGCAAGAATTCAGGGAGATCGGTCACAGGGAGAAGATAACGTTGCCCAGGGGGCTCGACTCAGTGTCCCCTGAGCTTATTACGCAATAGAGCAGAAATGGACGGAAATGACCATGTTTCTATAAACAGCAGGGAAGGTCCCCCCCCCCCCCGCAAATGCAGCCCAGAAACAACTCTGTGGACAGTGGAGGTGGTGTCACTGCAACCATAGGAGGGTGCGCTCATACCTGGTATCCCACCAGACTGCCAAGGGCACACCTGCACTCGTGGGCAACCCAGCGGGCGATGCTGATGGCGGCGATCCTGCGCGGCTGGGTGACCACGATGTTGCAGGGGGCTCCCTTCTCTCGGTAGTAGTCCAGGATGAACTGGGGCAGCTGCGTGGTCTTCCCACTGCCCGTGGCCCCCCGCACGATGACCACCGAATTATTCTCAATCAGAGAGATGAGCTGAGGAGAAAAGCCACGCGATTACATCTGCTGGAAAGACGTGTGTGTGCACAGCGTTCCACAAAAACCCCCCCACCGCAATGGACTTCAGGACTGCAGAGGGCTAAAGCAATCAGAGGGGTCCACAGGGGGGTGGGGATCAGCAATATAACTGATATATCGACTTATCGCCATGTAAAATTTAAAACAACGTGAGAAACTTCGATAAACTGTTGATCAGGAACATCGCTTGATAGTATATATCACCTTCATAATGCTTTTATATTGCATTCATAAAACGTTCAGTACACCTTCATAATGTATTCATTAAGTATTCAGAAATCATTCATAATCATGAATGTATACCTGAACATCCTAACATCCCTTAACAGCTGTAATAAACATTAATAACAAACATTGTGAAATCAAATGTAATATTACACCAGTTTTTCCTGTTAAGTACAGTACCGTGAAGTACTCCTAAAGTAGCGATTCATTTTCCACATCAGCCGGGTTAAATCGTCATACACTTATATCGATTTTTAATCGATTCGCGATTCATTGTTACATGCCTACTTTACAATAACCTCAAATTTATTTATGATTCATTCTCGATATTCAATGAAATGGAAAAAAGAAAAAAAAAAAGACTAATTTCAATATATCATCCCGCCCAATTACAGGGGTTAGGAGGCTCCCACAGAGAGGGATCAGGCAGCGCAAACCTCAAGCAAATGCTGGCTGCATCTCCATCTCCGTATTTTAAAGCCACATCATTCGGCTGCATGAAAACTACGTTGCTTCCACAGGGATGGAAGACGGACAAAATGGCTGCACAAACATCTAAGAAGAATCTACAGACCAAACAGCTAAGATCCTTCTCTCCGCTGCCACAGGTCATTGTGACACCAGGCCCAGTGAGGGGGGGGGGCGGAGGGGTCACTGTGACCTGCTTACCTCCTGTCGGTTTTTGGTGATTGGCAGTGAGCGGTACTCATATGTCCCAGGGGACTTTGAAGAGCCTGGGGACTGAGCTGAGAAGAAACACACTCACTGCTAGCACCACAGACACACTGTCATACACAAGTCTCAACATTCTTTGGCATCAATGCATGAGTCGAACGCCCTAGCGGGGACTCCGAATAAGAGCTTTAACTCACTGCTTGATGATCCTGTGCTACTCTGAGCCCTGCTGCAGCCCTCTGCTACACTGCTTCTCGGGCTGCTCTGCTCTACAGTGCCATCTGCTGTCCTGGAGGGAAATTAAAGCATCAATATGCAGCAACACATTGACACAGAGATAAGTGTGCATTATTGTATTATTAATAAGCACAGATAATATATATGGGGGGGACAGACAACTGGAAGAACTTCTGTTGTCCATAAAAATATTTTACAAGAATCTATAGGTGGTAAAACAGAGGCATGAACATACTTGTATACACAGATGGTCTGGGGTTTAGTTGCAGGTATAAGGATACGGTGCTGTTGTAAACATTTGCCTGATCGTACTACAAAACCTGCCCGCTGGATCCCTGACTCTGCAGCCAAATGCCTGCTGTCAGCTCCTGCTGTCACACCCCACTGAAGCTCAGGAGAAGCTAGAGGAGCCCTCCTCAGCCTCAAGGGGACCAACTGTGGGGCTTCCATCCCTCCCAGTGGCAGCTGGCATCATGGTGCCGTCCTCACCCCCCCCCCCTGCCCCCAGAGTGTCCCCCTAACCAGATGCCCCATCACTGAGTCCCCAATGCCCCCAGACAGGGGGGTCTCTACCTAACAACCCCCCCACAAACTTCGACATAAAGCGAGCAGGAGGGCTGTGTCTGCGGTGCACAGTTACACACAAGCTTCTTGCTCCCACAGAGACACACAGGAAGTCAGACATGGCTGCAGGGCCAGCAGCCACCACTCGGGGGAGCAGAGGAGCCGCACCTCCAGACCCACGTGGGGCTGTAGCCTGCCCCCCCCAGGGTACCGGCAGGCTCATTAAGGGCAGTCAGCAGAAACCCGCAGGTGATTAATGGGTGAATGAGCTTCGCATCCCTCCCACAGAATGATGAATCCATATGTTAACAAAACAAAAAAATCAGCTTAATTTCCCCCAGCTTAACAGCTATGGTTTGACTATGTGCTCTCTGTCGCCCCCTGGGTGATCCTGGGGTTCTTGGTTAACGACTGACGTGATGTTACTGTGTGCTACCTCACAGACCGAGGAGGGGGGGGCAGCAAGGGGGTGTCAGAGGAAGCCCTCAGGCCTGTTGGGGTGTGTGTGTGTGTGTGTGTGTACGTACTCTCCTCCTCCACAGCCTGGGTGTGTGTATGGACCCAACAGCCAGTTAGTCCAGCCCTCTCTGAATAAGAACAGCACTGGGCTCAGACCCTTTCTGACTGGACAGTCACAGCCAAGAGCCAAGCC
>JAODJU010000025.1:14438244-14462879 GCA_026776725.1 Gnathonemus echidnorhynchus | reverse complement strand
AATAGTGGTCCTAAAATTGAACCCTGCGGTACCCCACTATGAACGGAGGCCCACTGTGACATTGTGCCTCTAATAAGCATCCACGCAGTCGTCCGACACAGCGCTCCACGTGAGTGATGTTTGTCTGCATGGTCCATTCCAAGCCGTTGCACTTTCTCCGAAAGGTCGTTTCCGAACGTCCGTTGTGAAATTGTCTTAATGTTGTCTGACCACAGATTCAGAGTCATTCAGCTGGACACTCTGGACCGTTCCCTGGGCACAACCTCATGACACTCACCCCTGTACTGACTGCCAGTCACACAGATCTATAAACCAGACAGCCATGTACAACAGCACTGATGGGTTATTACACATCTGCCTGCGAGGATACTGCATGAGAGGCATGGGCTTCCTGGGCATCAAGAGCGACAGGCAGTGAACTGGTAAGTGTAGGGGGGGCGGGGGGGGCGTTACCTATGTGCTAGAAAGAGAGAAAAGGAACAGAGACTTTTTGAGGAAGGAGTGTGTGCATGCATGGGTACAGCAGGGTTTGTGTGTGAACTATAACGGCTCACTGTGTGCAAGACTGCTTTTCTGTTGCTTCAGTTCCAGTCATTAAATGCAAAAATGTTCATGCAGCTCTCATCACCAAGAAGTTGCTCGAAGGCCACGTCCACGAAGCCTCCATCTCAGAAAGCCAGCGGTCAGGAGAGCGAGCAAAGGCAGACCTACCATCTGCGTAAAACGCTGGGAGATCAGACAGGCCTACAGGCCATAATCACAGTAGCCTGCATAATCAGATACCTGCCGTCCGGAGCCGGTGAAGGGGCAAAAGCAGCCAGGCTCCTGTCTCAGACAGCCGTGTGGAACCCGCAGCCAAATGGAGCGGAAAAGTAAGAAACACACATCGGGCTAATTTGTCTGTGAACGAGGAGCCATCGGCTCGTGAGAAGCGCTGACCGGCAGCCCAAACCCGCTGGAGGGTCTCTCTCCCAGCTCCACCATGCCCCTGTTTGGCTGGATGAAGTGGACCTGGGGGAAGGCGGAGTCCAAAGAGGCAGGGGCGGAGTCCAAAGAGGCAGGGGCGGAGTCCAAAGAGGCAGGGGCGGAGTCCAAAGAGGCAGGGGCGGAGTCCAGCTGCGTGCTGATGCATGAGCTGCTCCGGTACATGGAAGAGCGCCAAAGGCTGGCCTGTGACATGGAACGACAGCACCAGCAGACCCAGGGCATGATGGGATACCGCCGGGTGCAGAGTTACCCCACCCCAAGGGCTCCTGTTCCCCCTTCGGAACGCCAGGCACTGGAATGTCTGTGCGCCCAGATCCGGCCTGCGAACACGGCCACGGCGCTGTCCAGGTAAGCCGGCGTGCGACTCCCCCCCAAATGGTCAGGTATGTGTCCGATCTGTCCAGGAATTGCCTGCAGTCCGTTTCGTTATATGCGTATGCAGGAATACTGGCTACCCGTTTCTTTACAGGCCTTCAGTCAGTTGCATCACCATCATTTATGAAGGTCACCACAAAAGAGGACAGGAATCCCACAGCATCGCATGAATAAAGCGGTCACGCATGAGCGGCCCCCCCACAGTGGCGTTCCGGGTGGGGGGCAGCAGCCATCTCCCTGGGTCATACAGGGATATGAACGCTATGTTCTGGAAAGCCCTGGTGTCAGCTGGCAGGATCCTGCTAACCATCCTGTCTGGATCCAGTGCACGAGGCTGCCCACCCAGCTAACGTACCTGGGCACGGCTTATGCCACCCTGCCACACAGAAAAGGCAGATCCGAACCATGGGCTCAGACTCCCTCAGATCCCCGAGAAGTCTATTTGCTCATTAACGTTCCACGCTTTCCATCTTCCCCACCAGGTGTCGTGAGGTGCTCACCGCCCACAACATTCTCCCTTGGGAGTTGGTGTACGTCTTCAAGCAAGTGCTGAGGGACTTCCTGGATGAAGAAGGAGGGACCAGCCCCTTCCAGGTGAAGTGGGGCACCACCGTGCCAACGGCGCCCAACTGCAGCGAGCCACCGCGCCAGGAGATCCCCACCATCTCCAGCTATGTGGACAGGAGGATGCGAGGCGTCCGCTCCTATGAGGCCCCAAGGGACTGGGATCTGCCCTATGGATACCCTGGGCCCATCTAGTGCCCTGAAACCTAGGGCACCACTCACCAGGGAGTCCATACTCAACTCACTGGTGTTATGTGAGGAACAGGACACCCTGGAGAATATATACGTGTATATACAAATAATCCATCCAGCAAAGCAGACCTTTACTTCCTGAAGCGTATCTCATAGTACCATACATATGACACTATAAACAATGTCGGGTAAGTTCCATTAAAAATGTAATGCCGTACTAGTTACCTGCTGAAAAATGCAATCAGTAACGTGAACCAAGTACCTCAAAATAAAAATAATATACCTAATTTTAGTCATTTTGGATTACATCAATGCCAACTAAAGACAGTAGTAAACAAATGTCAGAAAGATCCCTTATTAGGCAACAGAACTTGTGTTATATATATATATATATATATATATATATATAATTATGGAATGCCGTCAAGGTAAAAACCATGAATACGTCTCCACATGGTATTTTCCCCTCTAAATACAGCAAAGAACTGACACTCAATCTAAACCGTAACGTCCCAATAATAATAATAATAGCAATGGAGAAATTATCCTGTCCCACATAAGTATTTAAGAACAAACGTCAACATCTCACAGAAAATGGCATGATGTCAGCTTCGCATTCTTTATAAACGCAATAGAAAACCATTCGTCAATTTTAGATGTATTATGAAATCTAGAAGCAATCTTGATTTATTATCTACGATGGCGGCGCGCACAGATGCTCCCCAAACAGGAGCCTTTATTTATTACAAACGTAACACTTTTGATTTAATTTCTCAGTAACTGTAACGGAATAGTTAATTGTTTTTTTGCATCCGGATTACGTAACGCAGTTATATGTATCGCGTTAGTATCGCGATTAGTCTCAAAAGCCGCACCCATGAAAACCATAGCCAGTAGAAGCGAAAACAGCCAGTTTCACGCTCCACCATGATGTCGGAGCAAGGAAGTCTTACACTGTTAATATTTTCAGAGATCATATTTTAATAATCCACATTCGAATTGGTAATCGGGATCATATAAATGTGTGTGGATGTGACGTCGTTGTGCTCCTTGTTCTCTATGTTATGTTGCTGTTCATCTCCTGCAATACACGTGGACTCATGCTGGGGCAACAACAAACCGGCCTAACGCACACTTCACTTTTTTAACGTGTCTTTTACTCAATCGCTTTAAAATTAACTAAACGCCGGTTATACCCAATCATTATTAATGCAGGCAGGTGGGCAGCTGTGGAAGCACCACCTAGGTGTCGGTTCTGAGCCCATCATCACCGGCGAAATCACAGATGGCGGCCAGGCCCGTAGCCAGTGAAGTCTGAGACCCAGGGTCAGGGTGGGCGGTCGGTCTCGTCTATCACAATACTGACAGCGTCCCCTTCATAAGTGGTGTAAATATTTAGCTTCACGTTTTATTTTTAGCTTTTAAAAACCGAGGTCCGGACCTCGGTGACCTCATATCTGGCTACGGCCCTGATAGCGGGGATTCGACCAGGTCAATCTATATGGAGGATTACCCGCTCTCGGCGCTCACTCCCACCGCCTTGGGCTCATCCTGAAGCCCGTCAGTGATTCGGATGCCGGCGAACTTGGTACCGGCGGTAAACCATTCGGTTATCTGCTCCGCGGTTATCGTCTTCTTCATGATGCTTACGGTGAAACAGCAGCTCAGCCGACGCCTGTTCACTGTTTCTGCCGCAAGCGACTTAAATTGGTAAAATGTAAGGCGCGAAAACGCGCGGACACGTGACGAGGTGCCGCCCCCAATGAATACCGGCCGAAAGCCAGGGGCTGTCCCTAAGGCCGACCCGTAGAAAGTCCCTGCAAACTGTTAATCAAACCTTAGCGTTAACGTTTGTAAAAGCACTAATGTGTATGCTCATAATTAACCGTGCATTAAAATAAAGTAGCTATTTCCAACACAGGGAAATAAGTTACTTAATTTTGAGGTGAGTCCATTTGGAATGAACATACACGCTGGTTTTATTCTATTTGGACCCCTAAATAGGATTCATTTTTACATAATTGAGTTACAGATACGAATTCACGACAAATATGGAAATAACCGAAGCATTGTTGTATTACTGAAACTAAAAGTTAAAAATTGTGCTTTCCTTTCAGCCTTGCTGACTGAAAAGACACAATGCGTCACATTTTTGAACTTTACAATTTGTAATGTTTCATTACATGTCTAATTTGTATTCCACAGGACAACAGTCCTGTTTCGACAGTTATTTGGTTTGTATTTATGGAATCTGTGCGATTTTTATCATGGCGTTATTTCAAGTACGCTATCTCTGTCATTAAACTTTATTGGACAATTACAGATTCACGCATTAGAAATGGTTGTAAATTATTATTTTAATTTTTTTATTTAGTAATCCACATAAGGTACAATGACATATGTATGCAATATAACACATGAACATTGCCAGGTGTGTGTGTGTGTGTGTCTATATATATATATATATATATATATATATATATAAGTAAATTTTAAAGATTACATATGTATTTATATACACATCACGTATACTGGAAGGACTTGATATGTTTTTGTGCTTTTTTGTTTTTATGCTTCTGAATAGCATCTACGTACTGCGTAAATTCCACCAGAAAATATGTGAAGTTTGGTTTGTTTTTTTTCCCACCTCACTTTATGTTTACCTAATAACAAAAGTAAATTAATAACATATAGATTGTTTAGCATCAACTTAATGCCTTTAAAATAAAAATGCATCAAATTGGCCAATCACTATATCATTTATCAAGTTGTTCTTAATAAACTGTTGCATATCCAGAATAATCTTGTATAGATACAGTGATAAAACATATGCATAACATTTTCCTCTTCTATCCCACAGAAATCACAAGTGTTATCAATATCCAATTTAAATCTTCTTAAAATTGGTTCTACCGGGTAAATGCTATGTAACAATTTATATGACACATCTTTAACCTTGTTATTGATGCAGTATTTACTATGAATAGTTCATGCCTTTTTCCATTTCATGTCATGAAACATAGAAGACCAAAAGAATCGTGCTGTAGGTAGTGTAGCTGTGAGCAAAGCCTTTCTAATAACCTTGTTACTAATCTTATCAATTACAACATCCTTCTCCGCAATATAAATGTGAGCAAGAGTTACATCCTCATGCATGTCAGTCAAACTAGACTTCCTTAGAAGTTTTAATTCACCTGTGGGGATATCATCAAAAACCACAGCATATCACTTTGATCTTATAGGTATTTGAAATTTTCTTAAAGATTCAGTAAATGTTAGAAGCTGACCATCAGAATTTAATAACTGCGAGACCATAGGATTCCATTATTAAATCAAGAATGATAAAAAAGTGTCTTGTTTTAAAATAAAATATCCTTATTATTCTAAATAAAATACCCGTGTGGTGAAAAGTTATGCTTGTAAACTAAATTCCAGGCTAAAAGAGCCTGTTTGTGAAAATTAGCCAATTTTACAGGTAGTTTGTCAATTGAAAAAATACATTTCAGCAGAAATTGTAAACCACCAAACATATTGAAGAAATTATTAGGAAAGATGTTCTGCTATCTTTACTTTTCAGGAAGTCAATGAGCCATTTGAAAGTGTTGTTTAGTGTTTCAAAATCTAAAACCTCAAGTCTCCCATTTCCCTTGGTATTACAAATAGTTTCCCTTTTCAAATAGTGAGGTTTATTCCTCCAAATAAATCTATAAAGCATTTTGTTCAGCTCCTTGATCACATTTAAAGGTACATCCAGCGAAAGAGAAATATACAGCGAGCGAGATATTCTTTCAGCCTTTGAAATATCTCTCACTAACCACATATTAAGCTTTTTTTTTTGTTTTTGCTATGATCGGGTCAAAGTTCAGTTGGGCCCTCTGATGTACGTTTATACCTTTTATTGAGAATTTGGGTCAGTTTGACGTTCGAAAGTCGTTGTATTCATACCTCCCGACCACAAGGCGGCACTAAATCATAAACGCTTCTTACCAACGAATAAAAACCTAAAGTGACCTTCTGTAGCTTCCGATTCTCTGTCGTAGTGTGCATCGGTCGGATTTGCAAGGTAAGTTTATAAATATAAGTAATATAAACATTAGTTAACGACGGCTGTGTTGTTTGCTATTTAGCAGTTCGTATAAATCTATGCCATTGTGCAAAACTCAAGCCATCGGCAAGGGTACAGAACGCTGTCATATTCGAAATGATTGGGGTCCATGCCTTTTATTTACACTACATTTATTAAAATCATTTGTTTTTATCGTGACTTTCCAGCAAAATGCGTCCAAGCTCGTACATAGAAAACTGAATAATTGTACTGGCAACGGCAGCAGTATGTAATGTAAAGGCTGTTAAAGATAAATGCGTGTGATGTTATTTTAAAAGTCCCTGTAGTGGAATTGTGTGTGAATGTTACGGATTGACAGTTGGAATGGGTTTGAGATTTACAAACTGAATGTTTCCTTATTATATTTTTTAGCAGTCATGGCAGGTCGTGCATTTGCAGCCTGGTGGTCTAAAATGAAGCCATACTATGCGCAAGCTTACCAAGAGGTCTGGGTGGGCATTGGGATAATGACCTACCTGTACTACAAGGTCTCCTATGGAGGTAAGTGTTGGGAATAGACTTTAGTCAGGCATCATCAGCCCAGTTCAGTTATGATGAAACCCATCACAGAGGGTTCCAGGGACTTAAAAGAACATATTGACCTTAATCTTTTCCTGACATGATGACATTATGCCCGTTCTGTTATGTTGATTCTGATATTTTGTGCTTCTTTAAAGGCAAAAAAGCTGTGAAAGGCAGTAAGTACACCTCAACCATTTCCCTTCCCTTAGCATGTGTTCCAGACATGCAGGTTTTACCCATCATTTAGTCTGATTGTAATATCCTACTGACTTGGGTTTTTCCTCTTCATTTTCAGAATCAGGACACTGATTTGTGACCTGCTTACATGCCACCCTGAATGTCTGTCCCTGGCTTTCAGCAGAAGCCTGGCTGGTGCCATTGAATCTTTTGTTATGGTGACACAGTGTTTGAGTCTTACCTTCCGTCATATTAATTTTTTGGTTTTCCAAAAATTAGATGAATCATTTTAAAATACTGTTTTTTTTACGCTTATTTCTTGTATTTAAATATATGCTAGTCTAAATGAAATTGATCACAGTTGTATAGCTTGTTAAATGTGTGGCCAATAAAATGTAACATTTACTTCGTGTAGTCATTTACTTCACCTTTTTTGGAAGAAAACACAGATGGTATATATGAAAATGTTGGCAGGTTCTGCCTCTTCTGCCAGAAGAAGCACTTATTTTTCATTTTATGGGCTCTACTCTTGAGGCAGGCCTATGTATGTGGAGTACCTATAGGCTCTTATATGTGAACATCATACATACATTTTTTTTTATAACAAAACCAAAACCGTCTTTGTTTACCTGAGGGATCTGGCAAAAAAAAAGAATTTTTGAAAACTCTTCTGAAAATCAGTATTACAATTGGGTGATCAGTGGTTATTGTTGACACACCACAGCACACAACAACACAATGTGTCCTCTACTTTTAAACCATATGTGACATAGCAGAGGGCAGTTAATTCAGCACCTGGGGAGCAGAGCTTGGAGACAGTACATTGCTCTGGGTACCTCAGTGGTGCCTTGCTGGTCGGGGATTCAAACCAGCAATCTTTCAATTACAAGTGCACTTCCCTAACCATTAAGCCACCACTGCCCACAATATATGCCATTAATATGGTTCACTATCAGTTGTTAAAAGTTCTGGTGATCAGTATATATATTATATCCCCACAACTGTGTTCAGTGTAGTGTAGTTCAGTGAAAGATAGATGTGATCTCTATATATGGTTAGCACAGTCGCCTCACACCTCTGAAGACCAAGGTTTGAGTGTCCACCTTGGTACTATGTGTATTGAATTGTTGTTCTTGTGTCATAGTAAGTTTCATCTGGATTCTCTGGTTTTCCCCTCTGGTTCAAAGACTTGTTGTTGTAGTTCCTAAATTGTCTGTAGATGTGTGTGTGTGTACGTGCGCCCTGCGATGGGTTCCCCCCTACCTAGGATCCCCCTTTTCTGGTTTTCCCCTATGTTGTTTCCAGGATAGACTGGACCACCTCGACCATGCATTGGATTATGGTAAGCGGGTATGGAAAGGGGATGGATGGAACAGCGACGCCATCTGGTGGAAAGCAATTAAAACCCAATTTTCATTAGCGATATATCTTATGCAGTATTATTTTTTAAATCTTGTTTTGTAATTGTTACGCATAAAATCGCGATTCTTCATGTTAGTCTGATAGTATCCATATCATGTGCCCTGTAACTCAAAATTGACCAGTTAAAATACCCACACCCCGTGTCTCTCCCCAGGATGCTTTTTGGACGGATGGAAAATGCCTGCAATTACAGCGGTTAATTAAGCACGTGTGTTTTATTTATGCCATAGGCTTTAGAGGTAACCTGGTGTAGGTGTGTAAACCTCCACCGCCAGCATCTGCATTCCAGTCATTCCTCATGTAGCCGTGTGACCGACGAGCCGAAAGAACTTGAATGGTCACGAAGTGTATTTTGTAAATGTGTGAAATAAATACTTAGTTTACATTCTTAAGCAGCTTTTTCCACCATGACTACTGCACTCCGAATTTCCATAGGACCCCTTTATTTCCATCTGTCACTATCTACAGAACCCGATGTAAATGACTAGTTGCGGTGTTAGTGAGTGGTGCTCTGCCGCCGGCATCCCCGGCTGCCGGCCTGGCCCCTTCCTCACAGCCGCCGGACGTCCCGTCTTATCAACTTTCCACGCTTCGCCCGCCGGGCGGCGTTTTCCAAGGCCCGGATCCCCGGCTCACAGGATTAGCGCGACAGCTAACCTTAGCAGGACCCTGGGGAGATACGCCGACCTAAAGCGCGGGTTTATCTTGCTGATCGTAGGACCCTAAATACTCATCTCCCATTTCTTCTCCGACTTCCAGCGCGTATGTAACGACCCTTCCTCCGGTCTGACTCATCCGGCGCCACCGTCCATCGTTTTGGACGCATCCGGCTCGGCCCGGCCAAGCAGCGG
This sequence comes from Gnathonemus echidnorhynchus, assembly GCA_026776725.1. Lineage (NCBI taxonomy): Eukaryota > Metazoa > Chordata > Actinopteri > Osteoglossiformes > Mormyridae > Gnathonemus > Gnathonemus echidnorhynchus. Next base: position 14,453,684 of record JAODJU010000025.1, on the reverse strand, counting down.
TGTTTCCTGCGCGGGCGGCCGCGGCAGAGCCGCTTCCCGCCCTCGTCTCGCTGTGTACGTGCCGCTGGCCGCACGGTCCTGGTGTGGGGATAGTTGGGGGAGGGTCCGGGAGCAGCCCGTCATTCCCCCACTGCGGGACGGCAGGATCCGAGCGGACTGGAGCCATGATGCCGGTGTGTGCTATGTTTTATTATCCATTTTGACTATTTAAATCACTTTAATCGGTGTTTCGATGCGTGAATGTGTTTACTAACCGACAGCTAGTTAGTTGGATAGTTAATGGCTGCGGCGCAGAGCACCGGGACGGTCTGCGGGGAGCTGGGACCCGGGACCCGCAGTAACCAAGTTATCAACTAGCGGTTATCGCTAGTTAAACACAAATCCGACAATCTGTGCCTGTGCGCTCCGGTGTCAGAATACAACCGATAGTTCGGCGAAGTTTAACTATCAACGGGGGTGAGTATCCCGGTGGTTAGTGAAGGTGTTACCGAGTTAACTAGTACTAGTTAAGCCGTCGGCGCGTGCGGAGTTAGTGAAGTCCGCATTTAGCGCAGTGGGACGCTGAGATTTCGGACGGTACTTTTTCTACATGGAGTGGGAAATTCGCAGGGTATTTTAATAAATCACTAATTACAGCGGGGTGAATTTCATACACAACCCAGTTAGACAGTAAGGCGCTGGGCGCTGCATTTTCGTCACCTTCGCCCAGAATTTCAGTTTTTGTTAATTTAACATGGTAATAAGTTACAAAAGGCAGCCGCGCTTAGTGATAACCCGAGAACTTGGATGCAAGTGCGGACTGATGAGGATCCCGGTGGGGCTGCACCGAGCCTTAAAGCCCGGCTTCCCCTGCCGCCCTTCCCGCTCCGCTCCACCGGGGCGGGGGGCTCTTGCTGTCGGCACGACGCTGTTACTCTGACATTCCAAAAGTATTTCAGACGCCGTCAACCATTAAAGTCTGTTTTTTCCTTGCATTTAACATGTTTGTTAGTGAGTAATGGTGATTTTTGTGTGGGGTCGGAGTGTCAGTTTGGTATGAATGCGATTTTTCATTTAAAGGTGGCTCGACGATCAGTCATTAACAGATAAAGTGATTAATTATTATTGTTGCCTGTATAATTCTTATTTTATATTAATAAAGTCATGAAGTATATGCCATCAAAATGTGTCAAGCAGCGTGGAAGGTATGGAGTTGCTGGAAAGGAGTGTGGGGTTGCTGATGGGGGGACGGGGGGCGCATGAGTGGGGTTGGATCTGAGTGTAATAAAGGCTTGTTTAGGGCTGAAGTGGCTGAATGCGGTCATTGATTAGACTCCAGCCTGTTTCTAATCTGTCGATCAGCATGCTGCAGTTTTGCTGGAGCTGCTCTGCAGCCCTAATAACCAGCATTGGGGACGGACTGAACACGAGGGCAGTGACTACATCCCAGTTACTTTTCTCCTCCGCAAGGATTGCCAGCAGGTGGCTCGGTGGTTAAAGACATGTTTTTGATGTCCTTCCGAACAGGGACCGTCTGCCTGTCTACTGTAGGGAACTATGAATGGAAATTCCTTAGTGATGTAAGTACTGCTTTGTTAGATCAGTCTAATAATGACTGTGCTTGGCTACAAGTCCACTCCACCTAGGTCACGTGGCAGGATTCTGCGCTGCTCTTGTAGTTGATTAGATTAACCATTGTTTTTCCATTGAAGTTAAGCTGTGATGCTAAATCTGGTACCTTGGGTACCTCAGCCTGATTGGAAAGCAGAACTCTTTATCACAGACTTGGACGCAGTGACACCCCACTTGCTAGGCTTAATGAGTAACAGTGTTGGTCCATTAATTCCAGTTACGGCTGGTAGGCATTTTCGATTATGAGTTCAGGAGAGTTTAGGCTTCTGAGACCATTTTTGTCCGTAGAGCCTTTAACTGGTAGTAGTATGTAATTATAGCCCCATTTCCAAAATGGCTGCGACGCTGTGTAAAATGTAAATAAAAACAATGCAACGATTTGCAAATCATATGAGCGCCTATTTAATTGAAAATAGACGACATATCAGTTGTTGGTACTGAGAAATTTTGTTTTATGACATGTATGGTCAATTTGGATTTGATGCTAGCAACACGTTACAAGAAAGTTGGGACAGGAAAGAATGGGACAACATTTCACTCTCAGAACTCCAGCAGCTGGTCGTCTCAGTTCCCAAATGTTTACAGAGTGTTATTAAAAGACAAGGCCATGCAACATAGTGGTAAACAAGCCCCTGTTCCTACATTTTTGAAACATATTGCAGGCTTCAGTTTCAAATTGAGCGTATATTTGTCATAAAACAATAAAATCTGTTTCAATGTGCGATATGTTATCCTTGTTACAGTCTCAATTAAATATGGGTTTATATCATTTACAAATCATTGCGTTCTGTTTTTATTTACATTTTGCACCGTGTCCCACCTTTTTTTTTTTTTTGGAAACAGGGTTGTGACATGAATTATCCTTGACTTTATGTAAATAAAAAAATCCTTCTAGCCTAATTCAAATGTAAGACATACCGGTTTTAACCTTAGTTAACAAAGCCTGTATCCTCCCCGTCCTTCACCTCCAGGACAAATTTCAGTACTCGGGTCATACAGGTTGTACTTGCTTAACAAGCCTTAAATGCTGCTATGAGTTATGAGTTAAGCCTGTTTGTGATTTTCATTGAGACAGTGTTATGATGCGGTTTGAATAGTACTCCTATGAGTACTATGCTTAGTTATGTAGTGCTCTTGATTCTGCAGCTTTCTGATTGGTTCCTCCTTTAGCTGGGTGTGGCCCTGGGTTGGGTGTGGGTGGATTCTAGCCTGCTGGGCTCGATGGCACATCACGCTATGGTGTGTTTCCCAGACAGCCTTGCGTGTAGCCTGTGAGCTCACTGCTCTCAGCCCCTTCTTAGGTCAGCTGACTCCACCCTGTTCTGTGTTTTTGCTCAGTGCTGTGGGGGTGGGAGCTGCAAGGGGGGTATATGTGCTGTGAGGGCCAGCAGTTTCAGCTCCTTTTGGATATGGGCATGTGACGACTTGGATGTCTTGCGACTGGGATTGTGGACGTGTAGGACCCATAGGTGGCTGGGCAGTTGCCTGTTGTCCTGAATGCGGTTCTCTTAAAACTAAGGTCAAGAGGATGTTATGTTTGTACACAGCCCCCACTGATGTTTGGACCGAAGGCATACATTTTTTAGAGGGTATTTTACAAGCAGCTTGCTGTAGTGAGTGGCCTTTCCATGAGCTGCCTGCTCGTCTCTGCCGCAGGGAGGGGGACGTGGGCGTCCTAGAATAGAGCCGACCCGACGGGAGATGGAGAGCTTCTGTCTCAGAGGGCTGCTTAAGTAGGCTGCCGGCACAGCCAGGATGCCGCTGCCTCCATCTTGTTTCACCCCGCATGGGGGGAGGAGACGGGTATTTCCTCCTGTTCCCACTGAATCACTGATGCCCTGCCGCCTGTTTTGGGATCGAGTCAGTGGAACGGTTTTCCGCTTAGGTCATGTTCAGCAGCGATTATTCGACACTGACCGCCACCGCATTGCATTAGGCTGTGAGCTCCTCTGCCTTGGGGGGGGGGGGGGGCCTGGCGCTGTGCTCTTCCAGCTTACCTTCAGTCTCTTGTCCTTTACGAAGCTTCTAACAGCATGTCGCTCAACAAGTTCAGCATTAAACTAACAATGCAGAGGTCATGGGGTCAAATCCCAGGGGGCACACACACATTGTAACCTTCCCTCTACTGTAAGTCACTTTGGCATCAGAAAAATAAATAAAAATGATAAAGATGCTTGCAGGTGGAGTTTAGATACAGACTCAGCAATTGTAGCTGCACACAGGAGGCCCACGGCCAGAAAGCACCTGCTAGGTAATGGCAGGTTAAAAACATGGTTGTGATGTGGCGCTACGTCCAGTAAGAGGATGTACTGCGCCTTCCTTTGGGGTTCAGAGAAGAGGACTTCCTGTCGTGTCCCACATCACAGTGAAATCCTGGGGTCGGTCATGTGACCGGCCAGTCGGCCAATGGGAGTACAGCTGAGCTGGCTGTCATCAGATGGCCGCAGCCGTTAATGAGTGGTTGCAGAGAGAAGATAAACACGTGTGGGGCAGCAGAGCTTTGAGTGGGCGGGGAGAGTGAGGCACTCCGGTCAGGGACGTGGCCCTAGATATGAGCGCTCGTTTCCACTGAGCCGCCTCACCTTATCTGACAGATAAGATGGAGACAATGGAGAGGATTACCGGGAAAAGAGCCCTGATAGTATGTCAGGGGACTAGGGCTGGGGGGGGGTGGATCTAGGACTGGGGAGGTGTGATTGGTTCTGACTGGGCTGGGGATGGGGTTGTGGGTGGGGTCTTCTCACCTCTGGGGCACCACATCTGAGAAGCTAAACCCCAGCATCGCTTGTCCAGACCCCCATCTTCTCACCTCCCTGGGTCTGTGCGTGTCGGATCTGAGGGGCGTGTGAATGTTCATGGGCTGCCTTTTACCATCTCCCAGGAGACTCCTTATATATCCATCAGCAATATTCTTTAATGTACGTTCTTTGTGCTGAATTAATGTCAAGGATTAGAGGAGATCTGTGAGTGAATGCTTTTTCTTCTTGAAGTTAAAACTTTCCCCCCAGTGGGCTGCCCCCCACCAGGTGTGTTTGGTATGAGGGGCGGGATGTTTATGTATGTGTCTGGAAGGTTGTGCTGTTTGCGCTTTCTTCCTTCCCAGCATGCCGAGGGACACGCTTCGGTGTGTCCTGCCGTTGCCCCGGATACCGTGTTGACCACCAGCGGTCAGGAAGCGCAAGCAGTGAATCAGTCCCCCAGAGCATCATGGGAGCCGACGCTGTTTTCCAGCTCAGTTTGGATTTTCTGTCTGCCCTTGGATTCTGTTTTGGCGATTTATGGGATGGTGGACAGACCCCCCCACACACACACACTTTCGGAAAGGCTTCTACTTCCTCATGTCCTTGATCTGTTTTTTTTCTGCTTCTTTGGCATAGTCCTGGAGTTGGCACCTCCCTCCCCCCTAGGTGTCGTCATTTGGGGCACATTCTCGCGGTGGGGGTTCTCTGTGGAGCTCAGTGTGCCCGTCTGTATGGCTGCCAGGCCTGGACTCTCTGGGGGCAGTGGAAGGTGAGGTCCACTTCTCTGGCGATTTGACCACTGTTTGACAGCCTTGCTGTCTGAGCCTTCGTGGGACTGGAATCACTAAGCGTATATCTTTGTCTGTCTTTAAATTGGCCTGTTTGTATGATATTGAGTGCAAGATGTTGTTCTACCATCAACACAGATATCAGTTCTTTATGTTTGTGTGATTAGCTAGGATTTGTATCGTCTGACGTGGATCTTCCTTCCTCTCTCCTACCATCCCTAAAGTGGTTCCCTAACGTTAGAACATGGAGGGACTGGGTTTGGTCCGGGCTCATATTTGAAGCGCAATGCTGCGTCGACCCCACAGGGCGGCTAATTCAGAAGCTCGAAGCTCATGAGTCTCCTAACCTACATATCCGTCCATCTGATGTCAAAGTCGGCATTATCTCTGAAGAATTAATTAGGGCTCCGTGCAGCCTGGATGTCTATTTATAAACGAAACCCATCAGCATTAAGGTAATATGCCTGGATCTTTGTGGGGACAGGATGCTAATGGAAAATCCTCCTCGGTGACCCGCTGCTTCACCGGGTTCCTGCAGGGCTCGTGGCTGATGAGTTGGGTTAGCTGCCCTGGCTGTGATTACTATGTGAGTCCTATTCTCAGGCAAGGGGTGGCTAGCTGGCTATAGGAAGTACCCCCCCCCCCCCGAATCCCCCTTATCCTGTCATGTGACCTGTCACCCAGCCAACACTGGTATTTAGGAAGTCTTTGTAATGGTTTCCTCGGGATCCACTGGAGTCCTCTGAGGCGAGCGCTGATTAACACTGCTGGTGTCAGCTTCCTAGGTTCTGCTCTGACGTACACATCTGGGGCTATTCGATATCGTGACGGTTATGTGGGCCTGGCCCTCGCTTGCGTGTGGATCTCAAACCTTATTTCATCAAGACGCTCCACGGGGATCTGTGGCTGTGTTTGTTTACAGGCGCGTTCCTCGCGTTGACGGATACATGACACTGAGATCACATTCATCTTTGACGGGTCCCTAAACCACCCAGGAACGGCAGTGTTGAGGGTGGAGTCAGTCTGGATGGAGTTACTGAGGCTGAGACTGATGAAAGTGGTATGAATTACATGTGCTTGGTGATAGCGGCTGTTTCGAAGGGGGAGGAGCTATTCAGGTGGGAGGGGTTATGTAGGACAGTGTGGACAGCAGTGCTGCTCTGTACATTTTGGCCTCTCCACAGTACCCCTGAGGATTCAGCGGGGGGGGGGGCAAGCTCCTGGGGAGGATGCCTATGTGCATGGCACCCCGCTGAGGGAGGGGCACCTTGCCGCAGTCGTAGATCAGTGAGGATGTGGACACTTAAGACGGCCTGACGCGGTGGGGGGGGGCTCCTATCTGGCACTGTCACGCTGGGGCCTGCCTTCCCTCACCGCGTGCCTTATCTGTCTCCCTGGTTCCGGAGGGGCTGAGTGTGACGGTGCTCACGCTCAGAGACTCAGGGGCTGCCAGTTCCCTGCCGTTCGCCGCTCCACTCCACTCCCCACGGCTCCATGAGGAGGTTCTTCACTTTGGTGCTCCACAGCCTGGTCAGCCTGTCCAAGAGCAGGACCCGGCCACGTAGGAGAAGGTCCCCGCGCAGGGGCTGCAAGGTGAAGCCGGGGTCGCGGTGTCTTTCCGTGTGTGTCTGTTGGTCTGTCTGCATGTGTGTGTTTCTATCCTTTTCTCCCATTAAGTTTTTCCTCGTCCGCTCTTGAATTAAGGCTCCGCCACCTGTGGGAGGTGGTCAGGTATACTGGACCTCCTGGTAGGTGTCTGGTGTGATGTGATGTCTAGCTTGGGGTCGAGAATCACCAAGATTGCCGGCCATCTGCAGCTGGGCTGACCTCTTCTGTCAGCAGTTTGGACTTTCTAGTTCTGGAGATAGTACTTTGTAGGTGAGTGTGGCAGTGGTCTCAGTGGTCCTGGATTCTGATAGCGCCTGAAGGTCCTCCTAGTGGCTGTGGAGGTCAGTGTGCTGACTCGTGTCTCTGGGACGTCTTCAGTGGCCTCTAAGTTGCTCACTCTGGTTTGTGCTTAAGCTGACCGTCATGCTTTGCATTATTCTGTGGCTCTTGCATTGGTAAGGGACGCTTTTCTTATGGTGTGCAGGTTCTTGTCCTCTTGGTGAGCCAGCCTGCTCTCTGCTTGCAAGTGTTTGCTGTGGTCGGCGCTCTTTGCTCTGCAGCTGTAGCACGTCCGCCCCCCCCCCACGCTCCCGAGTTCCTTTGGCTTCGCCATGACCTGCGTTTGATTCAGGTGCCACTCTGTGCTGTGTTACGGTGAATCGTGTGTGAAATGTTTGATCTCTGAGATCCATTAACACCATTGAGGTGCAAATGAATGGGGAATGCCATTTATCTTGTAACCACTTCTTCTGGGCTGGGTAGCAGGGGGCTGGGAACCTCTTCCAGGCAGGATCGGGCACTAAGCAGGGGTACACCCTGGATGGACTGCCAGTATAAAACACAGGTAATTGGGGTTTCATTTCAGTTTCCATGGAAATCAGTAAGCTGCCATGAGGGATGTCTGTAAACAATCCATGCTCATTGATTGGTTCCCCCATCACAGAGTCCACCCCCTTCCTCGTGATTGGTCAGTTAGGCTGTGCTGCATGGTTAGAGGGTGCTGAGCTGGCATGTGTGTGTGTGTATGTGTGGGCATGGTGATGTACTGCTGACAGATGTGCGCCTCTGTGGATTTCCTGGGTGATGTAGGCTATGTTTGTGTAGACTTGACAAGCCGCGGGATCTTAACTGAGGAATTTGGGCTTTCTGGGGATTATCCCTCCCCACAGAACAGGAAACCTCCCCCGTCTGCCTTGTGCTCCGTCTGTGAGTGTTTTCACTCAGACCCCCTGCTTTCAGTACCTACCCTCTAATCAGATTGCCTCTGCACCAGTCAGCAATTCCACCACACAGGTGTCCCCCCCACGCCATCTGAGACTCTACATGGGCCTTAGCTTCTTTGAATTCCTCAGTCGTCCTGGGTGTACTTTCGTCGTCCTGGATCTAGAGGGTTGTTGCTGAGCTTCTTTTTTGTGCTGCCCAAATGCCTGATTCCCCAGTTGGATCCACCTTTTTCTGTCGTTTTTATTGGTTCCTGCTGTGGCTGGTCCTCCTGGGCTCAGGCAGAATGAGTGAAAACAGGATGATGGGTGGAGCAGAGGCTGGATCTCATACAGTGGGTCATGTGTAGGACATCTTCACTTGAATGGCCAGTCTAATAACACCTGGTTCAAAACAAACGCAGTGCTTAGTTCTCTGAAAGGCTTCTCGGACACCCCGGTCTTGGTCAGCAAGTTGACGTGGGACGCAGAGATATTTGTGTGGTGAGGGCATATCACAGACTCAGAGGGAAGGTCATGTCACAGCTGGAAGTTGAGCGCTGAGAGATGTGCGAATTACTGTTACTGACCCAGGGCTTCTGTTACACTTCTGTCAGCCATGTTATGGAGGTGTCTTGCTCTACGAGGTGCCATAGACTGCTCCTGTGAATCCCCACTGGTGTGTCTCTGTCTGGACCATGTCATCGTAACAGAACACCCTCCTGCCAGAGTCCCTTGACTCACTTCCTTGTTCGAGTCCGCTACTTCTGCCGGGTGTTTATGATTGGCTAGCCATGCGCACATTCAGACATGGAGGGCTCTCTTAGCACCTTGGTGGCTGAACTACCCTGGACAGGAGGGTCGACAGGAAGCCCACTAGAACCTCACCACATGGCAGTGGACATGCTTACCTGCGATGCTTCTGCGATTTTCTAAAGACTGGAAGTTGACAAATGGCCTTTGTCCTCCTAGTAGAAAGTATGGCCAAAAGTATGTGGAGACACCGGCTTGTTCAACCTTCTCAGTCTGAAACCAAGGGGATTCATATGAAGTTGGTCCACTCTTTGTCGCTCTGACAGCCTCTACACTTCTGGGAAAGCTTTCCGTTACATGATGGAACATTGCTGCTGAGATTTGCTGCCATTCAGGTTGGGTGTTGGTATTGATGTTGGGTTATCAGGTCCTGCTCTGTGAGCTAGTTGCTGACCACTACACTGCCAGACTTGCCCCCAAGACATTTTGACCTTCACAGTCACGTTACACTGATCAAGACAGATTTAGCAGGGCAGAAGTCTGGTGAGTTGACTTATTGGAAAGATGGCCTCTTATGATGGTGAATGACGTTGAAAGCCACTAACCTCTTTTTGTACCCATTACTAATGTTTGTTACCGGAGAATGCATGACTGTGTATCAACAATGGGCGTGTATTATGATTAGTCCAGTCCCCTAATAGCGATGTCCACATGCTTTTGGTCATGTGATATATGACGTGGTTGTCAGAGCCTCCTTCTGTGCGCGGCTGGAGTGAGTGTTCTGTTGTGATGTGTCCCGCAGCCTCGTTCTCTGAAAGAACACATCTGTCTGGAGTTTTGTCTGTCTGAGTCCAGTCTTTCTGGTTGCGCTCCTATTCTGTTTACGCGTCTACCGAGTGTGATGGCGGACACAGTACGCCAGGCGTCCGACTCTTCTGTGAGGATAATGACTCGCAGATACTGGGAAACCGTCAGCCCTCATATCCAAGGTGGACTGGTGGGCCTGGGGTTTCCCAGCCGTGGACTGGTATATGCAGGGGCTCCTCCCATCCTGTCAGGACATGTGGCGGTAATGAGGGTAAGCAGACAGTGCTCCGGGGGGGGGGGGTACACCTCTGTGGTATTTCACTGGCTCCCGTTGTGCGAGTTCAGAAAAACATGTCATCTGATTATTTAAAGACGGTTCCTTAACGAAATGCTCGCCGTGCTTTCAGGGCTGATGTAAGCTCTCTGCGTTATCGTCTCGAGTCCATGTCGTTACGGATCTCTCTCTCGCCCACTCGGGACATCCCGTCAGTGTGTTCAGCTGTCCTCCTCGTCGGCTTCGAGGAGAGCAGGCACGGAACAGCCACCTGTAGCAACATGCCCTCGCACTAGATCACAGGATTTGGGGGGAGGGGAGAGTTTGGGTTGGTCCCAGCCTCCTGCCGGCCTCCCCCTCCCATCGTCAGCTGCTTCTCCTGCATACTGCGGTTGCCGTGGTGATGCGGCCGGTGGGGATGTGTTGTGTAGTGGGTGGGGTGTTTCTCTCCATGTGTGACTTGGTCGCTCTCTCTGTCCCCTTCCCAGATGATCCTGACCGTGTACCTGAGTAACAATGAGCAGGTCCTGACGGAGGTGCCCATCACCCCGGAGACGACGTGCCGAGATGTGGTGGAGTTCTGCAAGGAGCCCGGCGAGTCTGGCTGCCACTTGGCTGAAGTATGGCGGGGCAGCGGTAAGCTCCCCCCCCCGGTCTGCCGCGTCACCTCCGCCTCCACGGCTATGGGATGTCCTGCAGCTGTTTGCGCAACTTCTGTAATAATACTGAACAGCTGTATAAGCTCCTGGTGTTTGAGTAAGGATGGCGCCCCCCGCTGGGCATGGGCCGCTTAAACGGGCGGCCAAAACCGCGAACTGGAGCACATTTCCGCCGGCGTCCTTTTGAAGCTCCTCTGTCGTCCAGAGACGGAGCAAAGAGCCGTTTGAAGTTCAGGGCTGGTGTGGGCCTCTGCTGGCCTCCCCTCAGATCATCAGAGGGGTGAAGCCTCCGGCGTCTCAGCGTGGGAAGTTCCAGTCCATCCATCCTGGCAGCCTGTGTCTCCGTCTCTCTGTCTCTCCCTCTCGCTGTAAATCTCCCCCCGTCGGGACACAGTGAGCGTTCAGGCTGGCCGTGTGGGTCTGCTGTGAGACGGCTGATATTCCTCATGCTCAGTAAGCCCCCTCCCTTTCCTGAGCAAACAGCATGCCCCCCCCCCCCACGACTAAGAGCCTCACTGTGACAACGGGTCCTTTGTTTTGCCTATGGGGGAAAGTCAGTGGGTGGGGGCTCGTTGTTTCGGGCCGGTGAAAGGCCTTCCATGAACATCCACCCTGGTGAGTGGCTGTGAGACAGGGTGGACAGGGGTTAGGCGGGAGTCGGGGGGGCTGGTAATTTAACTGAGGACATCCTGTCCTTGGCTCGATGCCCCTCTGTTCACTAAAATGCAGCTTTGTTGTTAGCCTCCTGTTACCAGCGCTGCGTCACTAACCGAGAACGGTCTGACTTTGACCTCTGACCGCTGACTTTGTCCTTCCCTCTAAGACACAGAGATTTCAAATCATGCCAGTTGATGCTGTAATAGATGGTGGCTTTATGGTTTCCAGAAGGTACTATTCCGTCCGTCAGGGGTGCGTGGCAAGTGGCCCGTCCTCGGTGTGGGGGGGGAAGGTTCGGGGGGGGCGTGTCCTCACCTCAACAGGACGGCTGTTTTTTGTTCAGTAGGACTTGATGAGATGAACGAGGGGTTGACCTGCTCTGTCTCTGGGTGTGAGTCTGCAAAATGTCAGAGAGCCTTATTCGTCACCCTGTGGCAAGCTGTTGCATTGTGGGTAGTGAGCTGTACTGCACCCGTGAGTGTTCCGTCCCTGTGTATGTGTACCAGTGATGTGTGCTGAGCTCTTTCTTTGTGCGCCCCGTGCCAATCTGTGGTGCATCCCGCTGGCCTGATGCCCCCACCCCCCCCGTGCCTTCTGCATTTTGTGGTTCTGTTTCATCTCCCTGGCTGAGCTCCACCACCCCAACCATTAATGACGTACTGTTAATAAAACTCAAATGGGGGGGGGGGTATGGTCTCAGGCTTGGTGCAGTGCTGCTGCTAACTCTGCCCATCTTCCCTCTCCCAGAAAGATCCATCCCACTTGACTGCATGATGTATGAACACCTGCAGAAGTGGGGGCCCCGCAAGCAGGAGGTGAAGTTCTTCCTGCGTCACGAGGAGACACCCGAGGAGAGCAGCGACCAAGGTGGGTGCCTGCAAGCCGGTACTCCAATCAGCTCGGAGCCAACTGGCAAATGTTCTGGAAAATTTCCCTAACTCAGTCAGCACGTTTTGCTGACTTATCCCTCAGCCCTGCCTTTTCTTGTGTTGGTAATTGTGCAACTGCGCATGTTCATTGTAATGAACACTCCCTGGGCAATACAAATGACCCTCCCATAGAGGGCGCCAGTGAGTTTTCTCTCGCTGCCCTGACCTACCCTGTCCGCAGACTGCCCGCTGGGGTGGAGAGGGGGAGTTGGTACTGAGAGCCGTTGTTAATGGCTTAGTTGCGGAGATTACACACATGACACACCCCAGGATTTGGGGAATTAAGGGTTGACCTGAAGATATTTATAGCTGAAATATAAAAAAAAACACTGTCACCTGAACAATGGAGAAGATCCGTGTGAAGCAGCAATGGGCCGCGATTAACTGTGTGCTGGCCGCAGATGTGACCGGCTGAGTCACCGACGGTGGGACGCGGGGTGGGTGCGGTGTGGGACATGGCCCCCCCCAAGCATCCACCCCTGGCCATTTATATAACCCCCCAGCTGTCTGTCTGTGTGCCCTGTCTGTTACGTATTGTGTAAATGAGGGCCGCTGATTGGCCAGTCCGCAGAGCTCGTGGCAGGGAGGGTCTGCTGGTGACCAGACTCCACTCGAGGTTCAGTACTGAGGGGAATTAATGATGATATGGGGGATTAATGACCCCACTCTTCATGGGGTTAAAGGAGCCTTGGGGAATGGGGAAGCACTTGTACAAATAACTTGTAAAAATAAATAACATTTAAATAATAGATAAATGAGTTAATAATTAATCTTTATTATGTTTTTTTTTTTTTTTAAATGAGTCAGCCGTTATCACAGGCTTTGATGTGTTGGTGCTGTGTGTGTGTGTGTAGGTTATGTATACATTAAATTGTGGGGGGGGGACCATTTTTTGGTCCCTACATGGGGAAACTCAATTTTATAAAAAACTGTACCTGCAATAAAAAAATGCTGAAAGTCTTCTATTTTGTTTGGATTCTTATGGTTAAGGGTATGGTTAGGGGTGGATAGGGGTTAAGGTTGTCATAGTTAGAATTAGAGTTATGTCCATAGAAATGAATGGAGAGTCCCCACAATGATAAGAATATCTGAACCGCATGTGTGTGTGTGTGTGTGTGTGAGTGACGTCTCCTTCGTTCTTCTGCTTCAGGGGGGCAGCCAGCCCAGGAACAGACCATCAGGAGGACTGGAAGCAGCCTGGAGAATGGGGTACGTACCTACACTGGTCTGGGCCACAGGGGGCGCTGCAGCATAGGGTAAATAAACCCCACGTCCGGTGCACGTTTGGCCTGCTTCTATGCGATGGTGGGTGCTGCCTCCCTCCCCCAGAGCCTCACCCCCCCACGGCGGAAGCAGCGTGCTGATGTCATGGACATGTCCCATGTGGCATCCAAGCACACCCCCTCACTTTGCTGTTAGCAGTCCCAGCGTGTGACTGAACTGACCTCTGGGACTGGTGCAGTCTGTCGGGGGGCTGTGGAAGCAGACGTGGGAGTGTGGGATGTGTGATGTTTGCAGTCTGTGTGTGTGTGTGTGTGTGTGTCACTCACAGGCCTGCAGAGCCGTGTCAGAACCAGCAGGCCGTGTGGCTGTAGCGTGTAGGTGGGCCTGCGAGACACACCAGCCCCTCAGAAGGTCTGATTCTGTTTAGGGGACACCCTTTTCTCCTGCCTCCATTCAACCCCTGCCCCCCCTGATCTGACGGTGCAGTCCTAGTGCTTGTGATTTGTGACATCAGCATGTCCCAACGTGACACTGGGATGAGGTCAACGTGGCTCACTGCGAGGTGTTTGTTTTGAGATAAGCCCCCCCGGCTGGTTGCGGTTTGGGCACCCTGGTCACACTGTTTTGCCGTGACGCCTCCCCCGGGCGGGGGCTACTAGGGCCAGAATAAGTCTGAGGATTACACCGGTGTCATGACATAACCAGTTAAGAGTATCATTACTGTTGTCCGCTACTCCTGGCGCCTGACTGCTGCTTCCTTCTCGTCTGCGCGACCATCTCTCAGCAGCTGCAGCAGCTTGCGGCTCTGGGTTTGAGCTGTACGGGTCCAGGTAAGGCAGCCCTATGTTCCTGGTGCCTCTGGACGAAATTGCTTAATGGCCACAGGGTTGAGTGCAGCACTTAGACCAGTTCTGTGCTAGTAAACCTCAGTAAAAGCTTTTAAGGGTGATTTGTGTACTTGAGCAAACTAAATCTCTTCTTTTATTATTTTTTACAGTTTTTGACTTGATGTGGGGTAAAAGTGATAATTGACAGGTTAAATCATGGAGGCAGTCTGTCTGCGTCTCTGTCTGCGTCTGTCTGCATCTCTGTCTGCGTCTCTGTCTGCGTCTGTCTGCGTCTCTGTCTGAGTCTAATCTGCAGTCACAGTCAGGGCACTGAGCCCAGGCTTCACTCTGTCTCTGATGGGACGTTTCCTCTGTTCACCTTCTCATCCTGATTCTCTAAATCTTTCCTCTCTTCGCCTCTCTCCATCCTTCCCTCGCTCTCTCTCTCTCCCCTCCCAGCCCACCACCCTGCATTGCTCCTCCTCTCCATCTGGAGGAGACGGACAGATTAACATGATTCCTTGGCCCTGAGTGTCCTGCGAGGTGGACGTGGGTGCAGAGCCTGAGTGAGACGTTCTGCTAAACACCCCCCCCCCAGAGTCTGAGTCCCCTGCCTGCTGTGGCCCACATCAGCAGAGCTGGACTGCACTGTCTGTCCCCCAGGGCTCTGTTACAGAGCTGCTGTCAGGGGAGTATGGAGGGGGGGGGCTACTGTGTGTGCGTGTGTGTGTGTGTGTGTGAGAGAGAGAGAGAGTGAGTGTGTGTGTGTGTGCGCACCCCTTTCCTTGTTTTTCATGGCCAGTGGGCTGCTGGTCCTCCTGCCCCCACCCTGTGGTCTGGGGGGGGATTAGACCTGTGTCAGCAGCTGCAGGTATGAGCTCTGGCTCGTCTCCGGGGTGAGGGCTGCTGTTTGTACATCTGTGTCTGCTTAACGAACAAGCTGATGGGGAGGGCTAACCCCGCCCCCCTCCCCAGAATCCTGGGTGGGGTTCTGACAGAGAGGAGAGAATAACCCTTCAGGGGGAGTCTGCATATTTTGTGTGAGTTGCCTAAGGAACATTCATTGAGTTGTTGCATAAAGCTGATTGGGGCGGGGGTTGTTATTAATTTTTTTGTGAAAAGTTCAGTATCATTCCTGACTATTTTCTCGCCCCGATGAACCTGCAATCGGAGTACTTTAGGATCGCCTGTTGATAGTTTTTGGCGGAGTACGGGGCGGGGGACGCTTGGTAATATTACCGCGTTTGATACGGAGTTCTCCATCAATATTTATCTTGTATTTTAAAGACAGCGCGAAGAATCAGCATAGTAAATAATTCCAGGGGCGGATGATGTTTCCTCAGGTGCTGAGACACGCTTAACC
>JAODJU010000025.1:14401774-14432559 GCA_026776725.1 Gnathonemus echidnorhynchus | reverse complement strand
ACACACACACACACACACACACACACACACACACACACACACACACACACACACACACACACACACATACATACACACACACAAACACACACACATATATACACACATACACACACACGCACAGCTCACCGCCCCACACTCCCTCTCATGCCCACCCCTCCCCCAAACAGCTGAACAGAGCCAACGGTCCCCCCTCCCCCCAGCTGGCCCCGGGGACCATGGGTCGCGTGGCTGCCGTGGGACCCTACATCCAGGTGCCGGTGCCTGGCCGGCAAGACGGGGGCTACGTGGTGCCACCTGAACCGCTGAAGCCGCAGTCACTGGGGGTGACGTCCGCCATCAGCCACGCCCGCTCTAAGTCAGGTGAGCACCCCCTACCAGTCTGTAAGTCACAGCAAGGTTTCAGTGGACTTCTGTACCACTATCAGACAGAGAATTTCCGTGTTTGCCCTTCCACTAGAGGGAGCCAGTGTACTTGCCCTATTTGGCTCCCTATTCCGATTTTTTAAAATTTTTCCTCTATTTCTTTACTTTCCCCATAATCTCTTATGATATCTGTTCTTCTCTTCCCCCCACCCCTTTTTCCCTCATCTGTCCCTTCCCCGGTGGTTGTCTGTAATGCTCGTTTGTCATTGTCGTATTCCTCTGGGGGGGGCGCTGTGGGGCAGAGACGGAGGGCCGCTCGGGGAGAAAGCCATGGAAGGTCTCTGATTTAGACACCATGGTGGACCTTCTGTCGGCGGCGCCGGCCGGCAACGTGTCCCGTGAGTCCGCAAGCGCTGCAGGAGAACAGCCAGCCTTAAACAGTGTGGGCGAGACCCCCCCCCTCACCCCCCCGCTCCCCCATCAGCCATCAGCACAACGATATGCCAGCGTGTGGGGGCACACGCTGCTGCTGTTGCAACACAAACTTCACTTGAGGGGTGACGGTTGTGTAATGAAACGGGTTTAGACATCTGCTCTGGGCCTGGGGGGAGGCGGGGTCTATCTGTTTGGACCTGGCCGCACAAACCCACAGATGCTTCAATTAAAGCAGCCCTGTTCATTTCAGGGCTGACTATGTTGTAAAAGACAGAGACGTGTAGTGTTGACATGGCTGGCAGCGGCGGGAATGTTGCTGGCGGAGCAGGGGGGCATTCTGATCTCTGTGTGTGCGCTGGAGCCCCCGGTAAGGTTCGCTGTTCTCTCGTGTGTGTCACCCTCACCTCGATGAAGTCCGGCTTCATCTGCTGTCCTCCTACATCCACGCTCGTTAGCGTAGAGCGGCTCCTTTGGTCCATTTCGTCTGTAGACTTAGTGGGACATGGCTAACAACAGCTTCATTTGTCCCCGGAGGTCATCACTAACGTTTGCCGATTCATTATAATTAGCAACAGGGATATTTTTAGGTTAAAATCCATAAGATGTTCTGGTATGGGGGGGTGATTGATTTAAAGGTCTGTGAGTTGTATGTCCCTAATGAGTGGGTGGGCGAGGGGGGGTCGAGGCGGAATGTCCCAGTGCGTGTCTCCCTCCCTTGCCAACAAGGGCTCCCTCTGCAGAAGTTTCCAGAACAAACGTTCTGGTCAAGTGGAATGGGATGTACAGAGGGGCGACTGCAGATAGTGCGGAGGGGGGGAGGGACGTACACAGACACACGCACGGACTCCAGTGATGGGGGCCAGAAGTCTGCAGGGCAGGAAATCGCAGAGTTGTGCCAGGGCAACGGGAAGAATGTTGCCATAGCAACAGAGGGACCGCAGCCATTTGGTTCTGGCCCGCTGCACTGGTTAATGGGTCATATGACAGGCGGCCCCCCTCCTGCCGTGTTAAACGGCATTTGGGGCCCTGTGGCGGCGGGAACACGCTCTATTAGGCTTGGGGCTGCTAAGGCCGCAGTCCAGTGCAAATGCAGGGACTGTCGGTCACCTAAATGACACGCTCTCCTCCCCCAGCTAACGATGCCAACTGGCCCACACTCAGCAAAGGCACCTGGAAGGAGTCCAGCCTGGAGGCAGGGGTCAAGGCTGGCAGCCCCGTGCCCGTGGGCACCCCCACCATGGCGATGCCTACTGACAAGGTAAGGACCTGGAAGGCTGGTACTGCCCATAAACACCCTGTCTTATAATAATGGTTAAATATGGCTACCTTTATGGTTATAGACCGATTATAAGTCTGTCGTGTCACCACTGCGCCCCCTTATGGTCACATGGTGAATGCATGTTGCCCTACAGGTTGTGGATTCAAGTAAGCTGTCCAAGTCACTGCCCCCCAGCTACGGTACCTACCCCAGTGCCGGGCTCATGTCGTCAGCGAATTCCACCAGCTCTCTGGAACGCCGCAAGGACCCGCCCCCACGACCTCTAGCTGCCAATCAGACGTGGCAGAGATCGACGACCTCAGCCCCCGGGTCCTCTTCCCAACAGATCCAGCAACGCATCTCGGTGCCCCCAAGCCCCACCCTCCAGCCCAGCTCGCCGCTGTTCCCCCCAGCGGAGCGGCCCGATCCCCCGTTAGCGGCAGCCGTACGCCCATTCGTGCCTGACAAGGGTTCACGCCCCCAGTCTCCCCGAAAGGGCCCCCCCACCATGAACTCCAGCTCCATTTACCACATGTATCTACAGCCGGGGGCAGCCAAGAGCCACAGTCTGGGCGGCAAGCCGGCTGTCAAGGCGGGTACGGGACTTTCATTTCAGTATCTGCACTGGTGGACCGTATAATGCCGCCGTTTACTTGCTTAACTGTTAATAATTGCCTGTTTAAATACTGCCGCGTGATGCTGGATATCTTATATTAAGGGTTTTTGTTGGCTTGATCTTGGCAAAGGAGGCCTTCAGCCATAGGTCAATATCACCCGCAATTCGCCAGTCGTTTACGATTCGAAGTTCCAGTCTGTTTCGGAATGACTGAATGCTTCTCCCCCCATCCTCCATCCCCCATCATGCAGTATACGGGAAACCAGTCCTGCCGCCCAGCTCCACGTCTCCCTCCCCGCTGCCCTTCCTGCAGGGGGGGCCAGCGGGACAGGCAGAAGACGCAGCAGAGCGTGAGGATGAGCCTGACAGTGCCTCAGGCGAGGCCTTGCCCCCAGACTCAGCCGCACCGCCGGGCTCGGCTCCGCCAAGCGTGGACACCTTGCCGCGGCCGCTCAGCCCCTCCAAGCTAACACCGGTGGCCCATTCGCCGCTGCGTTACCAGAATGATGAGCTGGAGGCCCTGCGACGCCGCCTGGCCAACGCCCCCCGCCCGCTGAAGAAGCGCAGCTCCATCACAGAACCAGAGGGCCCCGGAGGGCCCAATATCCAGAAGCTGCTGTATCAGCGCTTCAACACACTGGCGGGAGGCATGGACGGCGGTGGTGGCATGCCCTTCTACCAGCCCGGCCTGCCCGACTACGTGGGCGGAGCTGTCGCCGATGTGGACAACAGCAACACGGCCAACGCCAACGTGCCGGAGGCCCCTTCGGTGTCTGCCGCGGCCCTTCCAGAGCCTCCCTGTCCCGCGCCGGACGCCAACGACAACCAGCCACCCCCTCCACCCACCGGAGACCCGCCGGCCTCCCCACCCCCTCAGGCTTCAGACACCTCCCAGGATGAGAGCAACAATAACCCCCCCGGGCCCTCAGACTCGGCCCCCAGCCCCATCCCGGAGGCCCCATCCCCCGAGGAGGCCGGGACCCCGCCTCGGGCGGCCACACCCCCCTCGCAGCCGGCGGTGAGTATGCACCGCTCCGGTGTCCATGGTGACCATCTGTATAAGTGTGTCCCACGCCTGACCGCGCCATTCCCCCCCAGGTGAAGCGCACCAACCTGAAGAAGGCCGACTCGGAGCGTACGGGTCACGGCCTGCGGGTTAAGTTCCACCCACTGGCCCTGCTGCTGGACGCCTCTCTGGAGGGCGAGTTCGACCTGGTGCAGAGGATCATCTATGAGGTTGCTTGCCCCACCTTGGCTGCCCCGTCTCTTTCCTCCCCGTCTTTTGCTCCTCCTCCTATTAACTCTCGTTAATATGATCCCCCCCCCCTTGCGCCCCCACCAGGTTGAGGACCCCAGCAAGCCCAATGACGAGGGCATCACGCCCCTGCACAACGCCGTATGCGCTGGCCACCACCACATTGTCAAGTTCCTGCTGGACTTCGGCGTCAACGTCAACGCTGCCGACAGCGACGGCTGGTGAGGTTACGACCAGCTTCGTTCGCCGGTCCCGCAGCCTCGCCCCCTTCGCTGACTCTGTCCTTGCGTGTCACATGACCAGGGCTCCGCTGCACTGCGCCGCCTCCTGCAACAGCGTGCACCTGTGCAAACTGCTGGTGGAGTCGGGGGCTGCCCTCTTCTCCACCACCATCAGTGACGTGGAGACGGCGGCCGACAAGTGCGAGGAGATGGAGGAGGGCTACCTCCAGTGCTCCCAGTTCCTCTACGGTGAGTGCTGCTGGGAGAACTGGTGGGGGCGCGGTGCGGGTGGCCTTAATGGGGCCATCCCCATGTGAATCCCTGGCTTCTCTACCGCAGGTGTGCAGGAGAAGCTCGGCATCATGAATAAGGGGGTGGTGTATGCGCTGTGGGACTACGAGGCCCAGAACGACGACGAGCTCTCATTCCGCGAGGGCGACGCCATCACCATCCTCCGAAGGCAGGACGACACAGAGACTGAGTGGTGGTGGGCCCGGCTCAACGACCAGGAGGGATATGTGCCCCGAAACCTGCTGGGGGTAAGGATGGGGGGTTTGTGGGCATGTTGTTGCTTGGTTTTGTGGGTGTGGTTTATCTTTTTGGGGTGTGGCTTGTTTGTGGGTGTGGCCTATCATTTTGGGGTGTGGCTTGGTGTTTGTGGGAGTGGATTATGGTTTGGGGGTGTGTGAATCAGCTGAATGTGTATGTGTCCCTGCAGTTGTATCCTAGAATCAAGCCCCGGCAGCGTTCCCTGGCTTGACTCCCTCCCCCCCCCTCCCCGTTGAGTGGGCGGCGCCGATGCACACACGGACCTGAGGGAGGAACTGGGTTCCACTGCTGCCCTCTCTGCGTCGGTGTCACCTCCCTGCAGGATGGAGTGGGAGGAGAGTGAGGAGCACGTGTAGCCTCTGAGGATCCTGGACCATGAACTGGATTTTACTGGCACGTGGGACTGATAGGGGTGGGTGGTGTCGTGTGCCTGGCTGATCTCCTCTGGGCTGAACCAATGATCCTCCTTCCTCCTCCTCCAAGTCACAGTGGGGCGTGGATGTTGTTTGTGTGTCAGTGAAGGTTTCCTTTCCCCAAACAGTTTAAGGGGGGGCAGAGAGTGGGTCTGAGCTGGAATGTTGCTATTTGTGTGGTAGTGTAGTGCAGAGCAGAGTGGGATGGGCAAGCAGGCAGAAATGTGTTTGCAGAGAGAAGGACCTTGGGGCTGGTGTAGCCATGCAGGGACACTAGGATGTGCAGTAGTGTTAGCATCAAGGGCAGGCACAGTAAGGGCTGTGTGCTAGTGTTAGCATGGAGAAGAGGCCCAGTGCAGACAACTTGCATTAGCACAGAGGACAAGCACAGTACAGCCTGGGTGCTAGCAGTAGCACAGAGCACAGGAACACAGTATACACAGAGTTAGCATTAGCATTGAGGACAAGCACAGTACAGCCTGTGCGCTAACATTAGCATGGAGGATGTGCAGTGTAGGTCGTGTGTGTATGTGTGTTGGTTGGTGTGCTGTGGAGGAGGGAGGGGGAGGGACAGTTGGTGGTTCTGCCAGAGAGCAGCCTGGATTCCCCTGTCAGGCCCAAGTCTATGGAGGGATGCAGTAACTTTTTAAGCTACAGCTTTGTGCGTGAGAACGGAAGCACTTCAGCAGACAGCTAAACGTAACGCTTTGGCGCTAACAGAGCAGCTTGGGGAGCGTTCCCCCACAGCCTCGTACCCGGGCCCCTACACCCTTTGTTTTCTGTGCTGTGTAAGATCTCCTCACTCTTTCTGTAAATACTGCAGAGGTCCGGTGTCCGCCACGGGCCAGCGCAATGCTTATGCAACACGGTATGTACATGAGCGCAATAAAAGCTGTTCCCTGGCACGAGCTGGAGTGGACTCTGTGTTCGTCCCTGTTGGGGGGAGGGGGATGGGCATGATTTAACCTATGTAGAGACTGTTTGATGGGGGTGGGGCTGAAAGATAACTGATGTGGATGAGGTAATGGTTCACCACCATTCAGGTAGGTAAAAATTTATGGAACCCTTATCATATTACTCTGCTCCACACCAGGGCTGGAATTCAAAGACGGTGAGTTCTGGGACAGGGGTGGTAGGGGTGGTGGTGGGGGTGGTGGAGGAGTTAAATACAAATTACCAAGAACCAAGTTGGAAATTGACTTAAAATGTAAAAAAACGGTATGTTAGGTGCTTCTCCTTATGTTTACTTCCCGCACGTGCTCAGGTGCATAGGAACCGGGAGGGGACGTGTACCCTCCAATATTTAATTTGGCTTCATTCACCCCCCCTTATAAACAAACCCTTGCATTTAAATTCTGCCCCCATGCCCCCAAAATCAAACACTAGTCTATGTGCTAATCTGTCACCTGCACGCGCAGCTCCAGTTGTTTGACGGTGCGAAGGTCGTAGCCTCTGCCCGGTAATCTGTCCTTTTCAAACTGACTAAGTGGGCGGTGCTTATTAGTCCCAAATAAAGTACGATGTTTGGTTCTTAAAATGAATCCGCTTTTTCAACTCCTACTTAATAATGAGACTTTGAACCGGAGAGGGAATAACTGGCCAGACATCTGGCACCGCTCGTTAATCCGGAGACGACAAAGACGCGTTGCGTGCTCTGCTTTTGCAAGTGGGTGAACGGATAACTGAACTGCCATTTAGCAATCTGCAGTTTTATGCATTATTGATTTTTGACCCAAATACAATAAAAATCTCTGACGCATGTGTCTAATTAATGCTTAACCGAAACGCTGAAACTGAAAATATAGTGAAGCGTTTGTACGTGTGACAGAGAGTCGCTGAGAAATGTCGCACGCTACAAACTTCCATGTAAACACTCCTCTGCTGGAAAGCCTGGACCTCTCAAAGAGAGCTGGAACCCGAGTGTACATGAAGATGGAGAACGCCCAGCCATCCGGCTCTTACAAAATCCGGGGGATCGGACATCTCTGTCAGAAGGTGAGTTTGATCCAGCTCCAGCTTTATGATTAAAAACTTGCTGTGGCGCTATTATTTTTATTATAATATACTAATGTTTGAATTAATAAAGGAGGCGTTTCACAAGTACTATACAAATTACAATAGTCTCTTTCGATCAATAAATAAAACGGTTCTACTTCCGTTTTCATGTTTTTTTGTTCCCTGACCAAGCGCCACCTGGTGCTCAGCTCTGATAATTACACTTCTAAGTAATCGTTTAATATAACCGCAATACTGCCATCTTGTGGGAGAAAAATATATCTGCCTGAACCTGGATTTTTATTTACTGCAGATATACTGAGATACACAAGATTTTGCGGTCAGATGCGTGACACGTTCCGTTCTCTGTTCTGTAGATGGCAGGCCCTGGTTCCAGGGGTGTAGTCTGCGCCTCAGGTTTGTGTTTTACTTTTATATACACACACACAGTCTTGTTACAACGCGTGATATTACACCCCGAATCTGTTGTAACGCAAATGATATATTAGTATCCAAGTCCAATACAACACAGAATCGCATTTGTATTTGCACGATTTTCAGTCAGAGAGAAAAGCACTACGCGAACTACAGCGACATGTGGCCTTAGCGAGAAACTACGGTGGCCGAGAGAGCTCAACACGCTACAACTTCAGAAAACATGCATACAGAAAAAAACCACAACAAATTAAAGAAAACGTCTCCATCAGTTTGACAACACAGGCGCTGCAAATACGGAAACGCGCTGCAAACACAGAAACGCGCTGCAAATAGCAGGGACCACAACGGAAATGTTTCAGGGGGACCTCAAAAAGTGACGAACTAATAAGTGACGAAATAATTACATTATTAGTTTGGTGTAAGTTACTAAGTTTTGGAGGTGCCTAAAAAACTAAACATTGTGTGTTTTAGTACGCTATTTTAGTGAAAGCAGGGTTTTTCAGGAACGCATTAGTCATGTTGTAGCAGAACTGTGTGTGTATGTGTATATATATCTGAATAATGTATAAACACAATTATAATGATATTAAGCTTCCTATCTTTATCGCAGGTGGCAACGCAGGTATGGCCACAGCATACGCGGCCAGAAAACTCCATATCCCAGCAACCATCATTGTCCCGACCTCCACCCCCAAGCTGGTGATTGAGAAGCTGAGGACCCAGGAGGCCTCAGTAAGGGTGGTAGGCAAGGTTGGTGGAGCCCATCTACCCCTGATCCTCTGGAAGAATCCCAAGCCTGTCTCCCGATGACGGGTTTATTTTCTTTGTGGTTTTATTGTCCTGATTGCGACCTACGCATCAGTGAAGTATCACTGGTGTGAGTGTGTATTTCACCTGCGCGACATCGCCCCCTGCAGGAGTTTGACGAGGCTAACGCAGAGGCTCTGCGTGTGGCCCATTCAGAGGGGCTCACCTTTGTTCCACCCTTTGATCACCCTCTGCTGTGGTGAGATTTCAGGTCTTTTATTGGGGGGAGGGGGATAAGATTTAACAGGACCAATTCTGGGGGGTAGTGGAGTGACCATGTTGTCTGTCCCAGGGAGGGCCACGCCAGTATCATACACGAAATCAAGGACTCGCTGACTTGTAAGCCTGGGGCTGTGGTTGTGGCCGTGGGGGGGGGAGGACTCCTCTGTGGGGTCATGGAGGGTCTGAAGCAGGTGGGCTGGGACGGCGTGCCCATCATCTGCATGGAGACGGAGGGCGCCGCCTCTTTGAACGCGGCGATCAGAGCGGGGGGGCTCGTCACGCTCCCTGAAATCCGAAGGTGAGGGGACGCCCACGGCCCACACCGTGCCGCTCATGCAGGGGCTGGTCGGGGAGGTGTCCACTGTGCTGTGTGTATCTCTGACAGTGAGGCCAAAACCCTGGGAGCAAAGACGGTATGCAGCCAGGCCTTTGAGTGCACCAAGCAGGGCCACGTCATCTCTGAGGTGGTGACGGACCTGGAGGCCCTGCAGGCTCTGGAGCAGTTTCTGGGTGAGTCTGCCTGTGACGTCCAGCACCAGCTGTGGATGGTTCACGCATATCGGGCTGTTTTTTTTTGTAGGTAGCCCTTACTGTGGGTGTCGTCTCAGTTTAATGGTTCTATGCTCCCTATGCTTATCCGGATAGAACCGTTGCTTCATTCTCAGTGCTGGGGAACTTACTCACAAAAGTCCATCCATCCATTACAGACATTTCAGGTCCAACCAACCAACCAACCAGTTGAGTACAAAGAGTCACAGTCACAGAGTATTTCACTGGTTGGTTGAAACAAAACCATGGTCTGGATTTGTACTTTCTGCACCGGAACTGTAAGTAATGGATTACTTCTGTGAATAAACTCCCCAACACTGTTCACCCTGAATTTGGCTTCATGTATATGTGAATAAACAGACTTGTTTGATATAACTGAAGATATGGGTCATATACCATAAAATGACAAGCAGGTAGAAGGATGACATTGACATGCAACCTAAAGGCAGCTGGCTCAAGTGTCAGGCTGTGACCTCTATCCAGTGTCAATCTTTAAGAAAAGGGTATTTATCTCCAGATGCGTATTTGGGTACAAGCCCTCGGGGTTGTGGCTGCTGACAGTTGCTGCTGTGTGTGCAGATGAAGAGCGGGTTCTGGTGGAGCTGTCTTGTGGAGCAGCCCTGGCTGCCATCTACAGTGGCGTGATCCAGCGGCTGCAGGCGGAGGGCCGACTGCCCCCCCTGCTAGGCCCCATAGTGATGGTGGTGTGTGGTGGCAGTGGAATCAGCATGAGCTGGCTGCAGCAGCTGTCTGACAAGCTAAGGGGCTGAGCCTGGGGAGCAGTGCATCATGGGAATGTGGCAGACCTCCGAATCGAGGTCCACGTGCTGCCATTAGCTGCACTACAGATCAACAGATGGCTCCGTGCACCATGTCAGTGCTGTGCTCTGCTGGTCAAGCGTCATCTTGTATCTGTAAGGAAACTGGTTTGAATAAAAATGCTCGCTACCAATTGTTTGAAACACAGCAGAAATAAATTGTACATCCACAAACACCTATCCATTGTTTTATGTAATTAATTATATTTTATATTTTTCTGGATCTTTCCTTGTGAATTAACTGACTGAAATATATTTTATTGTCTTTAGTTAGTATTCATTAAAATGCTAAATTTAATTACAGTTAATTCTTCTTACCAGCAGGTGGCAGTAAAACGTCAGTTTCTCATTCCAAATCGGACCCGGGAAGCTTGTCCAGCCTATTGCTCTTTGGCTACAGTCGGTTTACTTTACGCAGAATTTGAAAACAAATCTCTCATTTCTTTGACTATAGTCCAATCAATACAGTGGTTTTAAAAATAGCCACATGTAGCACTTTAACACCTGATAATGTTCCCAAACAGACCATCAGGTGTGAACATGGCAAATAAAAACAATTGAGCGTCTTAGGAGCAAACTGGGCATAACGGCTGTCTGGGTGGTGACCAGTTAGCCGGACCAGCTGGTCACAGTACAAGACTGGGACCACTGGACCACTACATGGCTTAACTTGTGAACCAGTATTTTTATATTTTGATTTTTTTATTTTAGTGTTTATTATAACTGTGTTCATTATCTTAAACTTTTCTTTGAAATCCAATTTGGTTTTCGTTTTTAGTGTGGTAGTTTTTATCCTAAAGATGTATTTCAGTTTTATTGTATTTTAGTTTCAGTTTAAGTTTTATTTACGTAAGTTAACCTCTAGGGATGGACCAGAAGTTATAGAGCTATTTTATCTATCTGATTTTTAGAGAAACTAACGTGAATACACATTGCACATTATGTATTAATGTCCTCAAAATGGACAAACTACGTTCTAGGTAGTCATTAAAGATAAATCGTTATGTAAGCTACAGTGAAAGCTTTTGGCTTATGCATTAACCTGAACAAGTAAACAGCACAATTCTAAAACATAAGCAAAGAAATTTCATAACAATATATAATAACATTATTGTATTGAAAATGTTCAAATAAAGAAAATAATTGCACAACGCATGGCCCTATTTTCGTTCCTGCGCATGCCTAACGGCGCTATTCCACTGCAACCAAGAACCAAGCCGTAGCTGAGCCATAACCACGCTGACATGGCCCTGCGTTGTCATGCGCTGTACGGCTGCGGACGGTCGTGTGCGCGGCAGCGCGTGTTCATACTACGTTTGGCTCCCGATGCGGATGGTTGCGGTTGGTGCATGCCTACAGTAGTAATACTCCAACAGACCACGAGGGGGCAGATGTATTACAACAAACCAAGCGGCAGCTTAGTAGTCATTTCGCTTGTTCCGCTGTTGTTTAACTCCCAAACTCTGGGCTTCTATAGAATATCCAACTTAGATATCCAACTTAATAAAAGTACAATAATCATTAATGTGTGTATATCAAAATTAAAGTGTGAGAAATGTGTTCTGATTCATTGTTTTTCAATAATAATAATCAACTATCCAGCAGTGTTGGATACGAGAGCTTTTACTGTAAAAGCTATTAAAAAATTCACCAGAAAGTATTTCACTTTTAAAAAAATTCTATTTCAGTATGTTTGAGAAGCAGTTTTACGGTTTTTGTTTTTTATTTTCAGTTTGCAAAAATATTTTCTTTTTGTCTGAGTTTTAGTTTTTGTTGATGATAACCATGCTGAACATCCATGAGTGTTGGTGTGGCCTCTAAGACTAGGAGAGCCGCCCTGGATGGCCTGCCCTAGGGCAGCTGGAAGCCCTCACCTTGACTCTGTGTGGAAAGTTTCAGTGTCACCAGTATCAGCTCCTGGTGACATCATATCTGTTGGATGGAAGGTGTTGGGTGACGGCCATCCACCAGCAGGACAGATGTCAAGCTCTCAGATACGATCAGATGTTTCAGGCTTGGCGGAGGATGCGGCAGCTGAGGTAGTCTGGTGGCAGACTCCTTCTGAAAGACTCTTCTTCTCCGGAACAGTCTGACTGTCAGTGACCTTGTCGACAGAGATACTGGTGATAAACGATACCATACACGACTGCTGCTCTCGGAATCCGAAGCGGCGTGGCGGCGTGTTTCAGTCGACCGCGGTAAACATCACGTGAATGCGTACAGCAGATGAATGCACGTCTGAGCCATGATATGCGGGTGGCAAAAACTCGCAGGAAGTCAGACCCGGGCGGGTGCGGGCCTACCATGTCGGCCCTCATGTGTTCTGCACCCCCTCGGAGGAGAAGGAGATGCAAAACTGGAATGATGGCTTGACATCTAGCACACAGGACTGGAGAGACAGGTAGGACTGGTGATGCTGGTTGGACGTCTGCCTGCTTTTTGAGCCACATTATATACCCTACTGTCCCCCTCACCTGGGCGGAGTCAGATTATGAAGACTTTGCTATGTTAGGTCAAGAAGGTGATTCTTAATGCATCTCCTCCCAACAGCGTCCCACCTCTGCGCTTCTCTTGTCCCGTTTGGGTCATGGTTCCAGCTCATCCCGCATCAGTCTCCCATTCAGCACCTTATTTACTCTTTTCTGGAGGTCAAAGGTGCTCGTCATGGTCTGCAGGCGGTATGCAGATAGCGGTGGCATTCACCTACTGAGAGACGCTTCGTTACGCACGATCTGGCTCCGCCCCCCACCCAACGAGGCCCCTGTAAACGGTGGCTGTGGGACAGCGGATGCTGGGGAGGGTGATTCACTAGTGAATTTACAAGATGGATATGGGGAAAAAAGGTCAGCGATAGAGGGAGCTGAAGTAGATGAAAACGAGTCTGTTTGTTGACTGTTTGTTCACTGATTATCTTCATGCCAAGCTTGGTTCTGCGATTATACCAAAACATCACAGCAGGTCTGAGGAGCACAGTCGTAGTCCTAATTAAAGTGAGTGTAAAGAGTGAGTAATGTCCTCACTTTGGCATATGCTTCTCTGAGTAGGAAAAAAAAAAGGCTTTTGGAGCACTGTCATTGG
This sequence comes from Gnathonemus echidnorhynchus, assembly GCA_026776725.1. NCBI lineage: Eukaryota > Metazoa > Chordata > Actinopteri > Osteoglossiformes > Mormyridae > Gnathonemus > Gnathonemus echidnorhynchus. The sequence continues at coordinate 14,419,539 of JAODJU010000025.1, read as the reverse complement.
CTGGACGCTTTTAGACAGAACATCTGCAGTGCGAGAGGCGGTTCTAAATTTAAAAATAAGAAATTTTAGTCTGCGATTTCCGGTGAGCTCCACCCTAAACTTACCAGCCCCCATGTAGCAGGGCCTAGCATACATTCCAAGGAACCTACTAAACACTAAAATGACATTAAAATGCTAATCAGATTTAAAGGGGTAATATTTTGTATGGGAGTATTTAAAAAAGATGATCATGTCAGAGAAACCCGGTTCCCCATTATGCTTCAGAGCAGAGCTGCGTGGTCACATGGAAGACCCCCCCCCCCCCAGCATGAAAGACGAACCGTGTGCCATCCTTAGCACCCCCATGCCTCTGCATCCTGCTGACTCCTCTGACGTTTGGGGGTGTCACAAACTCGTGTGCTGCCTCACTTGACCCATGCATTTCAGAACGAGCCGTTACCCACAAACAATGGGGGGCTCTGTGATGCTTTTCCCCTGCTGACCGACCTGTGAGTTTCAGTCTAATCCAATCACACCTCTGATAGCACCGACCGGCACCTCAGACGCCACGTGGAAGCCCTTCAACTTTTTTAATCCTAATTTAATAACACGGGAGGAAGTGAATTCAGCATTAAGGGAGTGATTGAGTCATAACAATTCAATAATAATGCGACCAGTAAACGAAGAGGGTTCATTAATCCAGTGCACTGTCTGGTTTCAGTTCAAGGAGTAGCGATGTGGAGGCAGTGAATCAATCACATCCCTAACAAGCCTCCCATTTTAGCTTTGATTGGGCTTCATGTTATCACTCCTCTGCTTTCTGTCAGCCGAATGAGTCGACTTCGCCTTCCTCAGTGCAGCCTTGTCCGTCAACGCAGCTCAGGAAAGCAGCCTGGTTTCCTATCCTGCCCCAGGCCCCCGCAGAGTCAGCCAGTAACAGTCTGCTGATGTGTCACAATCATGCTAAACCGAGATCCTCTGTGGTATGATCCACCACGTTATGATTATAATAAGTAGAGCAAAGTCATGTTTCACGGGCTGGATGGAGACTGTTGATACGGAAACGCTGTAAAATGAAGCATGCGGGTGGGTCACAGCTGGCTGCCAGACGGCGCGATCAAAAGCCCGATAAGGTGGAATGGAGTTCAGTCATTCAACAAAGACACTGAAACAAAAAGGTGAGCAAACCGCACACGTGTTGATTCACTACTGTTCCACACCTGCTGGTCTCAGCTGAAAGGTGATGGCTAGCTCATAGATATGGCTGCAGGCACAAACTATAGGCGTGGCACTCGGAGGAGGTCAGCCATAAGGTCGTGCGATAACTTTGTAAAATAGAGCAGGCCCCCCCAGGAGTCTGGGGGCTGACAAGAGGCACGCCAAGCTCGGATAATGGGTGGCTAATTTTCAACTCTGCAGTTTGACTGAAACACAAATGATCAATCACAGTGAAGCATTTGCAGGACTCGTGATAAAATGGTTTGACCTTCCTGATAAAAATAGAAAGAAAGGAGACACTTCCATGTGGATTTTAGATGTTTTCTAAGCTGATTGCTGTTATACATTAATAATAATGACCTCAGCAGCCTGGGCTGTTGGCCCTGACCTTCGACCCGCCTGACCTTGGCCCTATCATTAAGCCCTGCTCTGACCGAATAGCAACACTGATGTATTGGCACTGACCTCGATAACAAATCCTCCTTCTCCTCTGCCACCCAAGCAGTTCAGCAGAAAGGAAGATCAGGGTGTTTATTAACAGAACATCTTCCGCATGTTCTGTCCACCATGACCAAACCCCAATTTATGATGTGCTGTTGTGCCATTAACCTCCAGCAGGGGGGGCTTCTGTGCTGTTCCACGCCCCACCTTGCAAAGATGTTCAGGAGCTTCAGGACAGACTTGTTAATCACGTTAATGCCCTCCACTTCTGTCCTGCATTCACTGCATACTGTGTTCCCAGGGCAGGAGACTAGGGGCTCAGACAGTTTGGGAAGGTGAGAAGAGTTGGACTGTAGACCAGCAGAATCCCATGGTGTTCTTATGTAGATTCAGTCATGACTAAAAAAAAAAAACACACACACAGTGGGCATGACCCCACCCCCCCCCCCCCCCCCACTGATGTGTTATATCATACAAAAAGGCTCTAACCATTTAATCTTCTGAAAGTTTACCTTGATTAGCTGATCCAGTGTGCTGTTGGTGGAATACAGTGAATATATGGAATGACACGGGGTCCCAGAGGAGCTGGTGAGGATTCTGCTGATGGAAAATGAATGTAATAAGTAGCGAGTGAATTATTGAAGGGATGATGGAGTCAGCTTGTAAGTGAGTGAATTATCTGAGCAGAATCCCTGAGCAGAAGATGCAGTCAGCATAAGTGAATTATTGAGTGACTGAGTGAATCATGGATGGATGGAGTGAGAGAGGGAGTGAGTGCTGACATTGATATCTGTACTTGAAGCCCCCACCCCCTGTTTTCAGTTCTACTTGGCCTGGCCAGCATCACATGAGGATGATAATGGACTCTCTTAAGTCTGTACAATGGGGGGGGGGGGCTCTCCTCAAGCAGTCAACATGTCCAGACTGATTGTACTGGAGACGCTGCATGCGGAATCATGTGGCTTGGGTGCAGAGTGGTACGTGCTGTACCGCATGGGGGCCTGAGGTTGATGTGGGGGCCTGAAGCTGATGTGGGAGACTGAGACTGACGTGGGGGCCTGAGGCTGACGTGGGGGACTGAGACTGACGTGGGGACTGAGACTGACGTGGGGGACTGAGACTGACGTGGGGGACCGAGACTGACGTGGGGACCTGAGGCTGATGTGGGGGACTGAGGCTGACGTGGGGACTGAGACTGACGTGGGGACTGAGGCTGACGTGGGGGACTGAGGCTGACGTGGGGGACTGAGGCTGACGTGAAAGCTGCTCTTTGAAATCTGCCAGGCCTACAAGCCCCTGCTTTGTTTCCTCATAAATCGTGTGACTCAAGGAAAATCGTTCTCTAATCAGTGAGTGTTGGACCCTTTACAGCCACATGCTGCATTTTCTCTGAAGGTCTGCAGTGTGGATGAGCCCAGGGCATCCAAGCGGGCAGATGGTTTGTGAGCCAGTCTATCCCGGGCTTATTCCAGGACAGAACCCCCCCCCCCCCACCAATCAGCAAAATCTATTGCTCAGCAAAAGTTGTCATGGGGAACCCCAATGTCCGGGGCCAGCATGTACGTCCAAAAGTCTTGCTGTCCTCCCACCCTGCTTCCACCGATCCGTCCCTCTGGATTCCTCCATTATGTTGGTCTTTGTTGTTTAGCTGTTTAGCCGGGTTTTCAAAGACTTCATGATGCAAACTGAGCTAGATCCAGATTCCTGAATACCTTTGAGGAGGGGGCTGGGGCTTGGGGCGCGGGTAGGATTTAATTTAGGAGGCTGGGGGCCCCACCTACAGCCTAAAATGCTGCTGTCACAACAAAAAAATAAAATGAAATTGGGCGTCTCTACAACTCGAGATCCTGGGCCGCAGCCCAGGTCACAGCCTTGGGCCCAGGACCCATTTCTGCAAGCTCTGCTGCGGTGTCGCCACGTACAAGTTTTCTCGTCTCTCATTCCAGACAAATGCCGTTAAGCACGCTCCCATATAATCTGCAGCACTGTGGAAGCTGTCACCCTGCTCTCTCAGGCCGTGTTCATTAATGTCTCTCCCTTATCCACATTACATACCACAGAGAGCCGCTGTTTATCCAGGAGTGGCTGCTGTTTTTGGGCTGGACTTTTACTCGTGACCATCTCCACCAACATGCTGGCAGCCTCCCCCTGGTTACCGCTTCATCCCTCATATCTTGTGGTTCTCAATATTACGGTCTGTGGCTGTGACTAGACTAGTGTCTCTTTGGCACTGGCCTGCTGCTGGGTGAGCGAGTCCACAGGGCAGGGCCTGTCCCAAAACAGCCAGCCTCCATGGCCTCAGACTGTTAGCTCTGCCTTAATTCGATTAAGATCAGACACTAAACAAAAACAGCAACGGAGAGACAGCTGTGCTTCCCCGTGTTGAGAAACCAACCAACACAAACAACAGAGTAATTCAATAAATCAGTAAGAATCCAACACAGAGTTAAACACCTCCGCATTGTGCAACACTAATCCCCTCGATGTAGGAAGCTAAGGTGTGATTGAAGGTTTTAAACATTACGTTATTGCAGAGCCTCTCCAGCAGGGGTCACAAAAACACCTTTGCTTGAATCAAATTAAACTTCATGTCCTTCCCGCATCATAATTGTATTGTATTTTGGGAGGGGATGCAGTGTGAATATGTGTGTGTGTGTGTGTGTGTGTGTGTGTGAGAGAGAGAGAGAGAGAGAGAGAAATCTTGCCTTAGAGGGAACATCGATCCATACTTCATGTAGCCTACTTATCTTGTGAGGTTAGGTTTCCGCTTAATTGTTGCCTAAAGATTTCAGTAAAATGGCACTATAATCCCACAGGACCATGACAAAGTAGGGCTGTCGAAATCATACTATATTGTTAGGGTCGTGCATTCATTCTAAGCGCCGGCAGCGGGCTACAACACCCAAAAGAACTACAACTCCCAGAGTCCCCCGCGGCGCATTATCGCCAGTCCATGCGCACTATTGTCAGTGCGAGGGATGATGTCACCTGCAAAAGCCGAGCCGTACCTTATTGTGCTGGCGGAGATTCCTGGTGCGAAAGCTTCGTGCAGTTCGCTTGGATGATGGGTCATTTTCTAAGGTAAGGACGGTGGAACCGCGGCCGATGGTTAGATAAGTGACAGTGTTTCATGTTCTTGTTGCAGACTGCACTGTGTGTCGGTTATTACCTTCCACTGAATCTGGGCAGTTAACCTGAAACCGTGTTTTAATGTGTGGGACGGAGACAGTGCAGATGCGAGTGTGAGGTGTCGCCGGACATGTGGAAAATTCTTTTCTTTTCACACCTGTGCCTTCTAATTAATTTTTTGCCCCCCCCGACATTGGAATTTTAAAAATTCTGGTTGCGTTTTAATGAGGTGCGTAAATTGCGGGTGGATATAATTTTTTATAATTGAAGTTCATGGTGAAACTAAGTACTATGTTTTCAGTTATTTTGCAATCATGGTCTATCTGCCTTCGGGACAACCGAAGTTGCAAAATGTGAAACAGCCGGACTTACTGAGGGAAAAGTCACATAATAACCTGTTTAAAAAAAGGATTTACTGTTTGAGTCATGAAAATGAAAATGAAGACGAAGGATTGCAATGTATTAAAAGTTTCTTTTAATTTACGTGAGCCGTACAGACGGTCCCGTGTGTGCACGGACAGTTTGCGTTTCCCTTTGCACCGTGATTTGTGCATATGTAGGTAAACATTCACTTCGTTGGTAGGGCATTTATTTTTTTGTGGGGAGTAATTAGTTATTTATTTTATAGCTCTTTTCCGTGTATTCTACCGGAAAGGCGTCTGCCTGATGGTGTGGTCTTTCTGATAATTTCATTTCATCTCAATACCTCTTCTTACGTGAAATGAACTTAACGTGCAGAGTGAGAAACTTGTTTTAGGTCACTATTGAATATTGATACTCCGCACCTACCTGCTTGTCAGTGATGAGGGTTGAGCCCACAGCATCCGATCAGTTGGTGGTTACTGACTGATTTGGCTTTGCTCGGCGATCATACCTGCAGCGTGACTTTTAGGATCAGATGGAACTGTTTGTTCAACATGCACCTGGGACTGTGATGACTGGATCCGGCGGAGGGAATCACCAGCGTTAGCGTGGGGGACTGAAGACTGGTGTACCCTGCTTGTGAAATCTGGTGACACCTGCGCAGCCCACAATTTGAGTGGTGTAATGTCTGCCTTTGTCTGTGTTTCTTGCATGCTAGCCTGCATGATGCCAGAGTATAACCTGGTTGTCTGTGGCACAGGGCAGGTGGGGACTCGTCAGGGGAGCGTTTCGATGGCACCCCGGCCCTCTGCGAGCTCGCCGCAGCCCTGCCCTCATGTCCATCACCCCGTGCCCTTATCCGCAGCACGCTCTGCGCTCCTGCTGGCCGGCAGGGTTCCTGCTGGTGCCCTTCTGAGCCCAGCTGGCAATTCGTGCTGCTCGGTTAGGAATCTGCTGACATGGGGAGGCCCTAATTAACCAGGCCGGGCGGGTCAGCCGGGAGCGGCCTCTGGTACAGGGAGTTTTACCGCCGCGCCAAGCAGTGATATTGGGGGTGACTCCTTTGCTTATTTTTTTGCGTGTTTCGTGCATCTCTGCCATTAACGAGCCCCCCCCCCCCCCCCCCCCCCGAGAACCTGGTCTGTGGGCCGGAATGTTACACACCCAATTCCCGAGGGTTGGCATGGGGGTGCCCGTGCTGCTGACGAGGCCCCTCCCTGAAGTGCGTCAGCCGCTGTGCAGTTTGTTTAGCGCGTAAATGTCTGTAATTATCGGGCTTTTGGTGTAGTTCACACAGGCCGGGGGAAAGGCTTGTCTCTTAAAGTTATGTTTGGGACCCCTTCTGCAAGTTTCCTTTGAGCTGCCACCCGGCTGACGGCCATTCCTCGTGTCCGCGGTCGTGGATGAAACAGACCCTTCTCGTCTGTGCTGGCTGGTCGCCAGCCTCTCAGTGGGGGTTGCCTTGACGTAGGCTGAGGTTCTCCAGGATTAAATAAATGCAGGTGGAGATTGGGGGCGGGGGGGGGAGTGCGCCGCCCTTGTGGGGAGGTTTGTGGGCGCGCCCGTAACTGGAATGCCGCACCATATATTAGTGTTTGTGAGAGGAATAGGCGCCCCCTTGTGGTGCTTATGTCCATAAAGTCATGCAAAGGCTTTGACATGCATGTCCTGAACACAAGCAAGCACATCTCCCTGTGCGGAACCATCCCTGTGGATCAGGTCAGGGTTTGCTGCCAAAAGTGCATTTTGGGATCAGTGGATCATATGAGGGCCTCCTACCTGGATGTGGTGTGTTGGTGGTAAGTTGTTTTCATTGGTCTTTAATCGACGCCTTGCACACTTCAGAGCCTGCGCCTCTTGTCTCTGTTTCTATGGCAACGGGCAAGGACGTTGCGGTGGGGGGTGAAACGCTCACGTTTGCCCTCTGAGGCGTTTCCTGCGAAGCAGTTCCTGATCCAAATGGAATTTTCTTCGCCGGATTCTTTTAATTTCTCAGATTTTCTAAATCCGAGCTCCTGCGCCCCCCCCCCCCTCCCCACCCGGCGAAGAGGGTGCCCAGCATGGTGGGGGTGGGCTACGCCCACCGGCTGGACCAATCGCAGTGAGGCGTGGCGCTGGAAGCATGGCAGTGCAGTTGGAGAACCTGCCAAACGGGCCGACGTGGGGGCGTTGAGCGGGGAGCCGCGGTCCTGCTGACGCTGCCGTACCAAGTCGCCGGCGCCTTCCTGGGCGCCGTGGTAACAAAGGGCCGGTGTGGCGCTCTGAATGCACCATTCTCCGAGCTGCGCGCACCAGCAGGGGAGCACAAAGGGCCCATTCCCTGTAATTCATGCCTGGCCCCGCCCCCTGGTGGTCCCAGCCATGGCTCTGTGGACCCGTCTGTCACGTCGGTGGTCCTCAGATGGGGAGGAGCCCCCCCCCGGCCTCGCCCTGAGCTCCCATGCGCCCCCTGCTGCCCTGGATGAGCCTCGACCTTCGGTGTCAGATCTCATTGTCGCTTTATTAAGCTGTGGGGAGTCGCTGCACGTTCAACATAGAAAATGAGTTCGAATGGACCCCCCCCCCCCCCTTCACTGTGAAGTTCGCAGCGTACCTCATTCCAGGCCACCTTTGCTTGGCCACCCCGGAATGTTTCTGATAGCAGGGTGTCCCCGTAACCCTCTCTGTGATTCTTTGTGTGTGTGAATCTCCATCTTCCTCAGCCGCATGCCTGGTGGTTAGTTGGTATTCCTCCAGCGGCGACAGCAGCTCGCCTTTGTGGATAAATGGGCCCCTTGACCTTGCTCATTGTACAGGGTCAGGAGGTCGATCCGTATTCCCAGTCTTAAATAGTGGGACCCCTTTCTTTAAGAGAGGAGGGTGTCAGGCTCCCCCATCGAGGTGTCCCATTGGTTGACCCATAGGCTGGAACACCCCAACTCTTTATCGTCCCCCTCCTTGCAGGTGATGTGGGCCAGCTGCTCGTCAGCGCCCCCCATTGGTTGCTGAACACCCCATCCCCCCCATGTCAGCCCCCTCCTGGCTGGTGAGGAGGCCCAGCTGCTTGTCAGCGCTCCTCTATCTTCTCCGATATCCAAATGAGAATCCTGGATATTCTCTGAAGCCTTTACGTCTTGCAGATTCCCTAAGTGCCGTGTGGGATCCCAGCCTCCTGCAGCCCTCGATTTCGATTCCTTCATATGCCCTGAAAATCTGTGCAGCGCCCTGAGTTCTGCAGCCAGAGGTTTAGGCAGTTCAGCAGTGCAGTGACCAGCACACTCTTCGGAGACGTCATTGGTTCATAGCTTTACTCCGAGTAGAGTCTGGCCTGCGTGTTCATGCACTACAACTGGTCCATTCATAGCCACTCTGGGGTCTAATTTGGCTCCATTTTTAGATAGTTTTTTTTGTGTCTTGTTTATGGAAATGAGTCTTAGCTGCACAATGAAGACTATGGTGCAGAACTGCACAGTGCTGGTTTCGGTGTGTTTGTGGATTGGTTCTTCAGTTCTGTTCCAGTCTGCGTTTTTGAGTGCCCTGCTCATCTGCCTAGACCCGTCTGCTATGTCCATACAGAGTAAAGCGTCCATTCGCGGCTGTTGTCCGGCTGTCCCGCTTGGCTGCAGCTGCACCCGCTGCAGGCGGCGTTTGCATGCGCCTCTTGCCTTGCCCCTCCCCCTCCTGCATCGCTGAGGGTATACGGGTGTTCGGTATGGGATGCACTCTGATGCCAGTTCGTGTACCTCTCCCTGCCCACCTGTCTGGGATCTGAGCCGCTCTCTGGTCCGTGACGTGGCCGGGTGCCGTATTTTAAAGGATCACCATGAGCACCATGATGAAACGGCGTTGACGTACTCGGCATAGCGGATTATATCTATGTAAAGAGCATAGTAATGCAAAGTTTGGACTGGCTGTGTTAATGACGAGGGCTGGAAATGAACAAACTCAAACAGTATGTTGTTGGGTCGGATCCCGTCTCTTTTCCATTTTGCGGTTGCCTTTTTACTTACGGTGAAATAATAACAGTTTGCCTCTTTCTTCCCGTGCGGTTCTGTGATGATTAGCAGACCTTTCAGGCTGGTGCAGTGAACTGAGGTTTCCCTTAGTCTAGTACATATTTGATTAACAAATCAGCGAACAGGTTCCCCATGCACTGACGTTGTTTGCTGGCACTGCGATTTTGGAACGATAAGGCGCACAATAGTTTTGTGCTTGAAGCGGCTTCCGGGACACGGTGGCGGTGGGGAGATTGGTGTCCGTGCAGTGCCCCCCCCCGTGTGAGATGGCACTGCTCTTTAGTGAGCTGTCCTGCCCTGTCACACGGGCCAGCCAGCGTTAATGCGAGTGAGAGGCTAACAGTCGATCTAATGTCCTCGCTCGACTCGCCTCTCCGTCAGTCTCACCTCATTCCCGTGCACTCTCAGCTTTTCCGTGATGGGTTATTTGCTCCTGGGGACAGAGTAAGATCCCACACGGCCCAACGTCATTCTAGGAACAACTGTATTTGTCAGGTTAGTAAGGTGTTGCTGAATGTTCCTGTCAGATACACTTCGCAGGATGTCTGGGTGACGTCAGCCCCACCCGCAGTATTTTGGGAGTTGTGCTTGTAAATTTCCTCCAGAACATTTATGAGAGTAACATTTCCTACCTTCGTGGAGGGGTGGACTTACTCATGCTGTCCTGAGAAAAGGTCACCGGATCCCTGTTGGGTTGTAAGTTGACTCAGGTCCTTGGTTTGGCTTCTCTCCCCTGGGCCGGGATGGGGTGCTCATCTCGGCACGGTGGTCATCAGGTGGGGGTTCCCCAGCCGGTCCCTGGCAAGCAGCAGACTGCAGCATAAGCCATCAAGGAAACGTAAAGTTTCTCACATTAACGGTTACGGCTCCTCGTGGTTCTCTGTAACTGAGGCAGAGCAGGGAGACTCGTTTACAAAGTTCAGGGTGTCCGGAGAGTCTGTGGGTGGGACAGGGAGGGAGTCTTCAGTGATTATCTCTGGTCTGGCAGTCAGTGAAAGCCCTAACAGGCTTGTATGGATGCCTTTCTGTGGGTGGCGTCCGAACAGAACCAGGAGGTCCAGAGGACCGCTGAAGTTCACTTTCCCGTGAACCTGAGTCGTGGTTCTAATTATGTGGATTTGCCTGCCCAAGAGAGACAGAGATAAGAGGGAATTAAAGCTGCCTCTGGCTGGAAAAGACGTGGGACTGGGATGGACCGGGGTTTCCCAGTCAATGTGTTGGGTACCTATGGATGGGGAGTGGGCGTGGCCCCGGGGGGGCCATGTTGGAGGCGCGTTTGCTGTTGGCTGCTGTTCTCACTGGGTCCACATAAGCGGCTGTTTAATTTTCTCCTTGTATATAAGACGTGGGCGGAAGTCTTTAACAGTCCTGAGATTTGGGTCACATGAGCTGCGATCTGTTATCACACGGTGCCCAGTCCATTCCACCCATTAAGGTAACCTTTAGCATCATTATCGTCCAATTAACTTCATACTTTTTATAGTTTATTTCCAGTCAGGATTGTTTGCAGAATGCTCTCTGATGCAGTGCCCCACATCACTGTTGACGTGTCACCGTTAGGGATTCCCCGTACAGTGCCTCATCCTGGATGCGATTCTTGGGGTCTTCTTGGAGTAGATTCTGTGCGTCTGGGTGTGATCATTGCTGGAGTCCTGGTGAGGTCCTGGTGTTTAAAAGGCACCTAAGTCCAAGGTCCGATTTGAGATACTACAGGAAGTGATGCTTCAGGGTGAACAAGTAGTCAGGTTGCCAGTTTGGTCGTGCCTCCCCAGCGGCATAGGGCCTGTTTTTGCTCATCTGCAGACTTGGAGTTACAGAGAAAATGTGATTCTCCTGCCTGGTCATGTTTGAGGAAAGCTAAGAAAGACAATAATTAAAGATAAGTAGATGTACTCCGTCCTCTATTTGCAGGTCTACAGTGTGTGCAGATGCTCGATGTTGGTTATTGCTGCAGATGAGACTGTAAATGTGATTTGCGGATTGTCTGAATTTGCCGAAGTGAGGGGGAGGATGTCCTTCCTCCATACGCCGTGCTGCGGCTGAGCCCACATCCTGTTAATTTTCACCACCTTAGTCACAACTTCACTCATTCTGTTTACTTCACCTGACCAAAGTGGGAAGAGACGTTCGCATGCAGACTGACACCTTGTCTCAGCAGCTTCTGTTTTGTTGTTGTTACTTCTCCTGTCGAAGGGATCGGCTGTGAGGGAGGGTGGCCGGGGTGCGGCCCGGTGAGAAACGCTCTCCCGTGACTCTTCCTCTTCTTGTCAGTCGGTGACGTGGTGGTTTGCAGTCTGTTTAAAAGTCACGAATCCTGTCTCTCAGCAGCGCGGAGTCAATGCAAAGAATTATGAAGTCCATGAAGTATGACTGAGCCTCCATATTACGTGTCTGTGTCTGTGGCCCCATGTGTTGGCGTTGGGGGGCTGGCCCAGCCCTGGGTGACCTTAGAACCGGGCTGTCAGTAGATCACTTCTGAAATTTTAGAGAGCAGTGATCAAGCTTCTTCTGTGCAAACCCTGGTTTTCATTCACAGGTTTCAAGGTGTCTGGTATTTTGGTCCTCCATTATACATTTTTCAATTTTGCCAAGCGTAACCACTGCCGTGAACCAAAAATACCACAGTATTACCATAATGCGGCCCAAGTCGGTTTCAAGGTTAACGTATAAGTTGGGTCGTCATGGTTGAATTGTGTTGCTTCGCTGACTATGTAGGTTACAGTGATAGGGCTGATTCACGTGGGGGGGGGGGTGGCTACAGGAATGAGCCAGAAGGTCAGGTACAAACAGTCAGAAAAATGGCCAGTGGGACCTCATGGACAATGACATCTGCACTGCGGAGACGCTCTCGGGACAGCTGTCCTAGTAGAGTGCTGCCCCCAGTGGTGGGAGGTTTTACTGTGGTAGCCAGAGCTAAATTTAAGCGATTTCTGAAGACCGGAGACCTCAGAACGATTGCGGTTCCTTTACAGTTCACACAAGATGGTGGGCCTGATGTTTGATATTAAGGCAGCACTGATTACAGCCTTGACAGGGAGGAGCCACGGGGCTGTGGTGGGATTTGGGGGGGGGCTTTCAATTCAGAACTGGCCTTTGATTCGGAGGGGGGAGTTACAGCCTGTGGTTATTGGGTTGTTCCCAGTGGATATAGTAGGCTAGGATATTGTGTGATACCCCTATGCGTGCTGTGGTTTGGTCGTTCACTGGGACCCTTTAATCGGTCACACACGAGCCCCAGTGATCCCGTGGTGATGATGTTATGCCTCTGAAACGCTCGCCCTGTTTTCTAGCACTCGAAGCCGGACTTGCCGTTATGTGTTTGCCATGTGATTCAGTCACGCATCGCTTTCGTTGCTCGCGGATTTTCTCTTCAACACAAAGCTCCAGCTGGACTCGGGCTGTGTTGGCAGATGGCCGGTGTGGTGGTGGTGCTGGTGCGGGGTAACGTTCTCGCATCCGAGTGGACATGTGGTCGCGTCGCGCGGAATTCCATCAGCGGCGTCTCCGTGAACGACAAGCTTCAGTTTCTTTCTCGCTTAGCATCCAGAGTCACTGTTGCTGAGCTTTATGCTCCCGTTTCATGTGGGATTTCTCACAGCGGGAATCTTTCGAGGCTCCGAGAGCAGAGTGCCTCGAACCTGCAGCCGCCGCACTGCCCCCCCCCCCCCCCCCAGCTGCTGCTCTCGCTCCTAAGCTCTCGGGTCACCAAGGTTCTGATGTATGACAGGTGACCCTGGCTTTGGGGGACTGAAGCACAGATGGGGGTGGCCTGTGCCCTGCCTGAACCCCCCCCTGGCTGGCAGGGCGTGTGGGTGCTGACTCTGGATGGATCCCCTTGGCTGGCTGCCCCGTCTGGTCCGTCTCTGTCTCTGCCAGCGTGGCTCAGGCCTGGCATCCTGTGCTGCCCTTTGATTGCACTTTAAGTCTCTCAATGATAAACATGAAACATCCAGATAGTAATATTTATATGGTTTGTCTTATTGTTGCCATGGAGACTTAGTTTCTCACTGTGAGCTGGAAAGTCAGTGTTTTGAGTTAATGCTCATGAAGGAACGGGGGGGGAGCTTGACCGCCTGGTCGAGCCGGGAGGGACGTTACCATAACACCTCATTCTGTGGCCCCCGGCGGTGTGGACGAGGCGGCCAGCTTCATGACACACATAAATTGCAGTGATTGTGCTCGCCCCCACACACGCCCCCCACGCTCCCACGTTGTCCACTCTAAGCCCTTCTCCTATGACTAACCCTAAACACACAGCCTCCCCCGTCCCCAAAGACTACAGGGGGCGGGGACTTGACTACACTGTGTCCTATAAGGGTGTGGGTGTTGAAAGTGGGCGTGGCCTGGCCGCGGCGGCACTGCGGAGTCTGCCTGTAAGAGGCCTTTTGTTCCGGCGCCGAGTGAGATATGGCCGATGCCGGCTGAGTCCGTGGGGACGCACGCACGCCTGTAACCAGCGGGGGGCGCTCTACGGCGCGCCAGATAGAAGCTTTTCCTCGTGCCTGTCGCCGGAGATGTATGTACGTACCTGTGCTCCCCCCCCCCCCGTTTAATGTGGCTGCTCCCCTTGGATGAATGTTTGTTATGGGATTTCGGGTCATTAACCAGGAGGTGACTGCGGCCTTGCCCGCATGTTTACCTTCCTCCCGCTAACATCTGTGAGTCGGTTATGAAAGCCGGTGACCTTTAACCTGGTGCCCGCTCGCGTTTCTGTGAAAGGTATTCTCAGGAAGCTGGCTGCATGCGGACTGTAACGTGAGAGCAGCCGGTCGGGTCGGTGCTGGCCAGCGCTGGGCCCGCGATAGCAGAAGCGTGGAGGGAGGGCGGGCGGGGCAGCGTGACCCCGGCACGCATTCCGACCGGGGGTGTGGCAGTGCTGATTGGCGGCTTGGTGACGGCGTGCGAGTCACCTTGAAAATCCAGCCCCCCCCCCCCCACTACTGATAGGGAGGCTGTCCTGGGAGCGACCCAGCCCCCGACATACCCCCTAGCTCAGGGACAAAGAGCTCAGCCATGTGCCTAATCTGCCCCTTTTCGGCTGAGTGAAGGCTGTATTCGAGGGGGGGGGGTGTTGAATTACTGGCTGGGGGGAGGGAGACCAGGGGAAGCCCCCATGTGCTGTCGCATCTGGAGCGAGCTGGCGGTGCTGCCCAGTACCCCGTGGGGCAAAGTCAGCTCACAATGTCCCAGCTGCGTAAGCCTGGCTTAGCAGGTCTGTACCAACTGAGCCGACACAGTGTGACTATTCACGTAGTCAGCAATCAGCGGGACCCCCCCCCCCTCATGGGAGCAGTGTGTCCAGCCAGGGGTGACCATTAGGTACTCAGAGATGGGGGTAATAGAATCGACCACATCTTTAAAAGCACCTCAGCTGGCGTTGTAGCTAGGGGTAGGCATGATGATGATCATGGCTGACCCTCGCTCCCTGTGCCCCCCTGGGGAAGGATGGGTGGTCTCCCCCTATACCTCCCTAGGCATTATGGGTAACACATGGGCATCGGCCTGCTGGCCCCGATTAGCAGGAATGCTCGCTCTGGGCCTCGCTCTCTCTTTACGAGCCCACCGGCCCTCTTCCTGTGGCGTCTTTGGAGATGCCTGACAGACTCGGGCGACGGTAATGAAGGTTCCCTTCCACTTTACTTAATTAGATGGAAAAATGCCCCCCCCCCCCCATTATTGCACAGCTTTCTCGCTCTTTCTGCCTGCATGTTTGCTGTGTCACATTATTCTGCGTGGTGTGTTTGAGCTGCCCCTTTGACATCCGGTCGGTTATGGTCCAGCCCTCAATCCTTCTCCCATCGCAGCTCCCAGCTCCTTTATAAAGCTCTAATCCCACATGGCATTGACTCCTCACTCGTGTCACTGCATCAATGGACTGGCTTTGCAGTTCACTGTTTGGCTGCCATTGAGCAGCTGGCCGGCGGCGTCGTTGCTGTCAGCAGCGACGAGCGCCACTTCCTGTGTTGATCCGGCCCGGTACGCTTGGCTGTCAGCTGCCAGCTGGTGGATGTGCATTTCTGTGGTGACAAAGGCTTGGGGCAGGTGTGTGAGATGCTACCGTGTGTTTGTCATTCCTCGCAGGTTTGTGACACGTCGGACCCGGGTAGTTATCAGCTCCCGACCGACAGACGGATGAATGAGCCCCTGTAGAGAGAGCTGGACTCCGTCTCATTCCAGGGAGTCTTGGGGCTCGTCTAGGTGCTTGTAAGGAGCCAGACTGCAGCAGTGGCGCCTTTTACATGTCGTGTCACACGTCCCGCGGAGGGTAACTCATCTGTGGAACACGTTCGACAGCTGCGGAATGGATCGCATTCTTGAAACGTCTGTCACGCGTTATGGAGCGTCGCACGCCACCAGCAGCCGTTTCCAGTTCCGCCCTGTTTGTGGGAACAGCGTCTTACTCACTGATGATTCGCAGTTGCAGTGAATTGTTTGCCAGAGCAGGTATGTTGTTTTGCAGGAGAAGCCTCTGGGGTTCATTCCTGGTTGTAGGTGTTTTCGTTAAAACATTTGGGATTCCCGCTCCGCTCTTCAGACTCTGAAACATTCTCCTGTTGAAATTCAGTTCCTCATTTACCTGTGCTCCTCTGAAACATCACCTATGGAGAATTTGCCTGTACGGGGTGACGTCCAGTCCTTGGACACCCCATTCTGTGTCAGGTGTCTGTTCAGCGTCTGGCCTGGCACCTGGGCTTCACCGTCCTCTCCTGACACCCTGTTCTATAATTAGCTGTCGCTCTCACGACGCGCTTAGTTGGAGTGAGAGCACATTGAGTGCACATTCGAGTTACCCGTGAATCAGTTTTTCCACACTTGTCCCTTGGCTGTGTTACAGCCCAGCCCAGCACCCCGGGCTCCTAACCGACATCATCCGCTGGTTCTCCTGAGCTTGGCGCCACCCTAACCAAGGGGCCAACCTACCCGAGCTCGACCCCGGGGCGACAACCTGCACACAGGCAGGAGGACATTTGGTCCTCGTTCTGCTCTGCTCAGCTTACAGCCCTTTGGGGGATTGTCTGTCTATCCCGTCATGATCGTGGTGGTTGCAGTTATAGTGGACGATGTTGGACGTTCAGACGCGTGTCGATTTACTGAGAGAGGGTCTGCTGGGGGGTGGAGTTGCCATCTGGACTTAATATGGAGGGGAGCAGCTTCTACCCAGAGTTCAGTCTGCTGTTCCTTCACCCGCACAGGGCGTCAGGGTTGTGCCGGCTGTGTGCAAACTCTGAGAGACCAATAACTGCCTGTTGGAAGGACGCTGACCAGCCAGTGCGAGCCTTTGGCACAGAATGTGAGGAGTCGTCTCGCATTTTATGTATTTGTGTGAGAGAGAGAGCGACTGCTTGGGAGTTGGTTAACTTTGAGCTATTAGGTCTGCTTGCCCTTCCAAAGGTCCCAGGGTTGCTCTAGTCCTGGTGATGGATGTGACTGTTAGGTTAGTACCCTCAGAAGATGTAGAATAGAATAGAATAGAATAGAATAGAATAGAATGACTTTATTGTCATTGCACATTTCATGCACAATAAAATTTGCAGAGCAGTCCCTAGGTTGTACACACACACACACACACACACACACAGACTATATATGTGTGTATAGTGTCTAGTGTCCTTGGACTGGAGGGATCGTACAGAGTTTGAGGGTGACTCTGGTTTAGTTTCTGCATGCTTGTGTTACTGTTACATGACCTTGTTCAGTGTGTCAAAACCATCTCATCAGGTCTGAAGCTTCAGTGTCGCTGTCTGCTAACCAAGTGTTTTGTAGTCACCTTGTAGTTGGGTCTGTTCAGTTCACCTGGGCGGATGCTTGGCATTTTGTATGTTGAGTTTCATGATCCAGGAGGTTCATCACCGTTGTTGATAGTCTAAGAAGTGGATTATTTAAGTAAGGAGAGCATAACATTTCTCTGGAGTCTGTCCAGTAGGATCTCCCTGGGTTTGGCTTGACTTTCATCTTGGGTCATAAAGGCCTCGTGGTTCTGTGCTGTTCCCTCTGGGGTTATTGGTGGTGTCAGCTGATTTATGAGAGTCGGGTGCATAGAGGTGCTGGGTGTGACCTCAGCTATGTGGGCGGAGCCTCAGCCGTGTCTCCCCGCCTCCTCGCTTCGAGGTGTCTGTTTTGCACGGAGCTTGAAGGATGAGTCTAGGCAGGTTTGTCGAGCTGAAATGTTGCCTCCTGCGCAGCTTCTGCGCTGTCCGCCTCCCGGGGCACCTCCGCACGCACCTGCGCAGCCACCTGCGCAGCCATGCATCGCTGCTCCCCCTTTGAACCGGGCCTGTCGAGGAAAATGAATCGCCGGCCCCAGAAAAGTCGGTCATCCTGTGTGACACGTGGCTGAGAAATGTGACTGTCAGCCCTGCAGAGCTCTCTTGCTCTTCTGCATTTCTGCCCTCAGGCCAGTGAGCCATTTCACAGGGGAGGGTCTGTTTCCTTCTTGATCCCACTCCCTCCGCAGCCCCCAACACACACACACACACACACACACACACACACACACACACACACACACACACACAGTTGGTCTTCCTATCTAAATGGGGACCGTCCATTCATGTCTATGGGAAAAACCCTAATCACAATCACGACACCCTTAACCTCTACCCATCCCTAACCTTAACCATAAGTAACCAACCCAAATAC
>JAODJU010000025.1:14384771-14401674 GCA_026776725.1 Gnathonemus echidnorhynchus | reverse complement strand
ACCATAAGTAACCAACCCAAATACAAGACTTTTGGCATTTTTACTTTTTTGATTGCATTCACAGATTTTTATAAAACCGAGGTTATCCAAATGGGGACCTCAAAAGATGTCCCCAAAAGTAGGGAAATTTCAGGTTTTACTACACTTTAGGGACAATTTTGTCCTCAAATGTGATCTATGCAAACCCACGTACAGACACACACACACATGCACAGAGAGAGAGAGAGAGAGAGAGACTTGTAATTACATCTTTGTGGGGCGCGCTCATTCATTTTTATGGGAAAAATGATTTTGTGTTTTTTAGTGTTTTGACTGCAGTCACGGATATTTAGAAAATTGAGTTTTCCCTTATCGGGACCACTTTCCCCACAAAGGAACGTATATCTGCACCTGAGGCAGTGACGGCCATCCTGATTGGCCAAGCCTGACCTTGGCTGGTAAGCATGTGAGAACCAGCCTGTCGGTCTCTGGATGCTTAGGTCTGCTTTGCACATTGTAGAGGGCTGTCCCTCACCCCATGTTACTTCTCCTTTAATGTACAGAATAAAAAGCAGTCTGCCCAAATAAGGACACCCTCAGCCATGGCTCTGGCTGCTGTCGGAGCTTTGATATGGAGAGGCGGGAGGAAGCCCAGACCGCAGGTGGTTTGTCTGTTTCGTCTTGACTGAGCCCTCATGGAATCTGCTGGGGGGGAGGCGGTGAGATCAGGGGGTAAGTGCTGGCTCATTGGACAGCTGGTTACACCCCACCCCTCCTAAGCCCGCCCAGTGGAGCGCTTTATAAATCTCTGGCCTGTGGTCATATGTTGCCCCCCCGTATCCGGAGAGCCAGTGATTTTTTTTTTGATTTTTTATTTTCCCCTCCCCCAGATCTGAGGCTGGTAGCCCATTTAGGAGGGTGCATTCTGGGTGTAAACGACCAGGATGTTTGTACAGAGGTGTCGAGGCGCCTTGGGCGGTCAGGGAGAACTTCTTTAATGTCGTGCCGCGCTCAGGCAGGTTCAGGCCGTTTCTGCGTGGCTGCTGGCAGCTGGTGTTCTGCAGGGCGCCCACTTGTGTCGGTGCCTGTCGGAGCGACATGAGGTCACAGAAGTGGATTTAGAGGTGGAATGGAACAGAGCCGGAAGCTGTGAGCACGGGGGTCTTGTTTGGTCTTAGTGCGGAGGGCGGTTTTGTAGTCAGAACGAGCCGCCATCTCTGAGCGCTGTGTGGTCTTTGCAGTCTCCATGTTAGGAGAATGTGAAGATGGTGCTCAGGAAGGAGGAGCGACTGCAGCTGTTTGCGGGAGGTGTGCTGACCATGCGGCTCTGTCCTCCCTGCTGAGCTCCTGCTACGCTTTATTTATCCAAAAGTCATTTTTATCTCCATCTGTCGAATCACGTGGAGGGATCCCTGACTAGATGTTTACTTTCTATTGTAGACAAAATATTCCTAAATAATCTTGAAATGCTTATTTTTCTTGTCGCAGGTTTTCCTGATTCTCATTAGGTTCAGAATCAGAACTCTCAAGTTTCTCATCACAATTTCTAATGTGATTTGTGAATGTTTCGTTATTCAGCGGTTACCTTTGGGTGTTCTGTGTAATCCGGTGCACAACATGATATTTAGTTTCAGGCATCACCTTTGTTTATCACGGCTGTAACGTGCCAAATGCTATTTAGTCGGTAAATAGGACAGTCTGTGATAAATGTGCCATTTTGTCATGTCAAATATGCTGTTGAAAGAGCTGTAATTTGCTGTGATGACGTAAGCCTATTCATCAGTGTATTTTGACTGTTCCATTCACTCGCCGATGTTTATCCATTCCTGGTTTATCAGTCAGTCTCTGAGCAAGCTGCCATATCTCCGAAGGACTTTCCAAGCCGCTCTTCACGTAGGTCACATCAGGGCGGAGGAGCTTTGCTGGCCGATGGCTGCCCGAGCAGAGGCTGAAGGGCGCTCGAGCCGTTTGGGCAAGGTGAGGTGGCAGAATGAGGCGATCCTCCCAAGGCCCGGCCCGGCCCGGCCCGAAGCCTCTCATCAACACCGAAATCCATCTCTCCACCCTGTCACTCCCTATCTTCTGCCACGCCAAATATGCCTCGCCTTGCGGGCTCTGGCTGTCCTGGGTATCTCCGTCAACGCCTAATGCACTTTCCTCCCCAGGCATGTACGCAGAAACCCCGTATTGCCCCTTAAAGGCCTTTGGCTGCACACATCTCCACCCACGCAGCTATAGTTTGACGACTTAGCGAAGGACGTGCCGATAATGACTGCGACTGCCCCCAGTGTCCTGCTCTGTCTTCATCCCAAATATGGTCTTGCAGGGATTGTAGTCTCACATGCAGGTGTATGTAGCTGCCTGCCAGTCCTTTGGCTGTTGAGTGGCTGTCATTGTGTACGAATGAGTCACCATTTAATTTAGGTCCTGTTTGCTGCTTTTTTTTTTTTTCTTTTTTTTGAACGAACTCTCTGTTTGAACCTAACGGTGGCTGATACCTCGCTGAGAAGGGCCGTCCTGTCGATTACACTTCGTGCCGTTGGATTTGCGGTTTTCAGTTTTAGGATCCTGCTAAACGAACCGCTGTCATCCTTGGAGGACAGCCAAGGGAAAATCTTCCGAGCGGAACGGCAGGGATGGTGAGGATGAGTTGAGCCGGAGGGAAAATAAATGTGTTATTTCTGCTGCCTTATGTTCCGGAGGAGCTGAGAGTCTTGGAATGGGGCATGGCCTGCTGGAAGGCCTCTGCTGGAAGGCCTCTGCTGGAAGGCCTATCACCGTCTGCTTCTGACACCTTGTGTTTGTTAGTTTTTCTTGCCCCAGCGCGTGTGCTCTGGTTGGGTGGCCGAATCTCTGGAAGCCCACTGCAGGAGTGCAGGGCTCCTGCTTTTCACCCAGAGGTACCACTGAGGAGTGTCCCAGCTCCCAGCTGTGGCGTCGCCCTCGTCTCTGGAAGCCCTTTTCCAAAACCAGAGTTCTATTTTTTATTTTTTTTTTTGGATGTGGCTAAGAACGAAATTCCATGTCTTCCAGGATTGTCTGAAATGGGATCTCGACTAAGAATATGGTGGTTATTTATTTATTAGGCATAATGTGAGAAAGAGAGAAGTAAGTCCTGGATTGGCAGGAGCAGGAAATGTCTGTTGGCGTTTTAACTACGGACGCATTTTCCTTGGCTGATCATAAAAAAAAAAAAAATAATAATAATAAAATTAAGCTTTAATTGCTGATCCTGGCTGATTTCCACTTTCCTTAGTTTAATATCTATTTATTTTTTTAAAAGCACTTTTAACACATCTTTAATGAACTTCGCTTTCTGGAAGCAAAATATTTTAAATATCGTTTTCAAATAAAATTGGATCCGCGAGTGTCTAATTAAATTGTTGTTCCAAATGGTTTCTGGGGTAGTTCCTCCACTTACAACTTCTTGTTCACTTGTCTTACACACTGCGAATTTAATGTCTTTGTCTCTCACTGTAAAGAAGAAGCATTCACTGGAAGCTCCACCTAGCTGCGCTTACATGGTGTCAAGGGGCTGACTAGGCTTATGCTATATGCTTGTAATGCGTTACCTGCCTCAGTTGTACGTTGCTATTGACAAAAGTGTCTGCTAAATTAATGTAAATATAGTGCTCTATCGTGATTCTAACGGGGTATGACAAAATATCGCCATATATTCCACCACTGTTTAGGACAAAAAGCAGTGTTAGTTGGTACACTGCTCTATCAGCTCATAAAATCAGCCATATTTTGATTGATTGGCCGACTGTCGGTCAGGGCCACTGAGGGCACAAATCGGCCATTTCTGATCACTGGCTGTTTAATCACGGCACCTTTAGTCTTATTGCCCTCTGTTGATGGAGAAGTTAAGAATGTTCTGGAAGTGATAGTGAGGACCAGCGTAGTGAAGTATGTTGTGTGAATATCGCTGCAGGTGCAGAGATCAGGGTTGCCAGCTGTCACACATCTGGCGTGACATTCGCGCTTTCAGACTCTCACGCTAACACAAGAAATCTTACAGCAAATCTATATTATTCCATTATGAATCTAAAATTAGGTACAAAATGCGTTGGGGTAGTTTGCAAACCCTACAGACTATTCATAAGGTAATGAGATTGTTACATGTAAATGCGTGTGCAGACTTGTCTCATTGAAAATCTCACACCAGGCAGCAGAACGAAGTTAGCAAACCTGAGATACAATGGCAAAAGTCTGATCTGGCAGGAGTACAGCTGACATTTACGGGTGATTAAATCAGCAACCAAAACAAAGTAAGAGGTTTTCAGGAGGATTATGCCCTCTAATCACCCCAGACGCTGAGGGAATCAGCCTGGGGGGGGGGGGGGTTATGACTGAACGTCTGCTGTATCCCAGTACGAAGCATCATGAAAATGCAAAGAAGCTGGGAGGAGTGGAGAAGCTGTTATGTTGGCTGGTATTTTCAGCTCACTTGTATGTTTCCAAGGCGACCGTATCAACAGAACCTAGATTTGCCGGTGGGGCAACCAGAAGCCTTGATGGAAGCCCTGTGACTGACCTCATGGCATACACCAAACCGACCGGTTCCTGTGGGATATCTCTGCGTCACACTGTCTGCCTTCACGAACTCTGTGAATCAGTGATGTGCAGAACTCTGTGAATCAGTGATGTGCAGGTCTTTATCGCTGCCGATGGGGCCGATTAGGCTGGTCTGGCTTAACTTGTTCACGTGCATCCTGGCTAGTGTCACTGTCACAGTGCCATTGTCAGATTTTTTTTGGCAGGTTGGCTTCCTCATGTAACGACGTTCCTCTTCGTGCTCAACTGATCTGTGTGCCATGGAAACAAAGTGTTAGCTTCGGCTACTGATACGGAGTGTGGATCTCGCTGATTTTGACGCCGTGATGCTGGACAGCTGAGAAACGCGGGAATCATCCTTTGGCCGCTTCTCCGCTCAGTGATGCAGTGTGAGCCTAACCCTCGCATCTGTTCAGCAGCTGAGGGGCCTGCGTTGGCGAAATATGTCAACCCCTGAACGCAACACGGGAACATCTGACGAGAGGTTTTACTTTGACGTGTCGTGGCATTCCTTCTCCTAGACTTGTTCCGGCATGTGTGCATACTCAGAGTGCCGTCTTTTGAGGGCCGCTTGTCATCTAGGTGAACATTAGCTCTTCTCAATCAGTCATTTAGCCAATTCTGCGAGGCCTCGCCCTGGCCCACCCCCCCTTCCAGACAGGAAGCTAATAGCAGCTGTTTGTCTCGCTGAAGCCGTGACTCAGCTAGTGAGTAGTTTCAGACCTTCCTAATAGTGTCGGCCACTCCCAGCTAGGAACCCTGGGAATGCTTCCGATTTGTGTAGATGGAGGGGAGTGTCAAGATTGATGCTTCTTTTGGGTTATGAATGGGTCCAATCCGTTAAGTTTTATTATTCCGCATCAGTGCTTTGTGATTTGTCTTGGGATCTAAACAATAAGTCATATTTTACACGTTTATTGTTCTTTAGGTTGTTGTTAGGTGTTCTACTCCTTGGCAAAGTCTTCAAAAAGCCCTGCCCAGTTCATTGGGGGGGGGGGGGGATGTTTCTGGCTCATTTCGTGCTCCGGCTCTCCACATATGTATGCGATAACATGACGAGGGTAGCATGGCTTCCACGTGGTGATGGAGTCAAGCCGGGGGTCAGCGTGCTGTCCGTTGTGGCTTGTATCTGCAGCCACCTTCTTAGGGTTTCGTGGTTGAGGCATTTTGCCTCACAGATGTGTGCCTCACAGATGCATTGGTTCTGTGGTCACTGTTTCACACCTTATTTCTCCCATCTCACTGTTTTCCAGACTCAGATTAGGATATAGACGCCCTCAGTCAATGCACAGGAGATCCCAGGATCTTCCTGTGTTTACCCAGCATGCTTTGGCGATGTGGTTTATCATCTGGCACCTTAATCTGCTATACTTTCTCTTTGCCTTCCTTGTCCTTCATCTAGGTTTCTTGCCTTACTCTTTGGTGGATGGGGAAGGAAAGTCCAGCAGGCCTACGGTAGTGTTAGATGTTTGTACTGTCTGTAAGGGTGCAGCATCATCCCTCTGTAACCTTCTGGTGAAGTTCCCCGCACAGCGTTGGCTGCAGGGTTGCTGCACAGTGCGGAAATTGCAGGGCCGCTAAACCGGGCAGCGCGTTATCTGGGGGCTGAAGGCAAAGCCGCTACATCCGCACCGACTTCAAAGCACCAGCCTCCGCGGACGTGAAATGCGAGCTCGCCTTTGAAGTGGAGCCACGCGCTTTTATTTTGACTTTGCAAAAGCTCCTGTGCCCTGTAGGAGCCGCTTAGTGACCTCCATCTTAACGGGGACATGTATCATCGCGCTCATGTGCCAGGACAGGTTGATAGCAAGCCCCCCCCCCCCAAGGTTATTATGCAGGATGGAGGGAAAGTGAGGGACAGATGGTACTCAAGAACAGAGTGGTTTATATCCAAGAGCTTGGTGTACCTTTGATACCCCACTGCTGGTCAGAGTGATTACCCATGGGGCCGCGCAGGGCACACAGGTGGATGTTGTGGCCCGGGAGGACGTTTGTTTCTGAGCTTTTCTGTCACTGTAAGAGTCTCCGTTGGAGGGATCCACTCTCTGCTTTTCATTTGTTTTTATTTTTATATATATGTTTCTTATTCAGGGACTGTGGCCTTTTGAGTTTCTTCT
Source organism: Gnathonemus echidnorhynchus (assembly GCA_026776725.1). NCBI lineage: Eukaryota > Metazoa > Chordata > Actinopteri > Osteoglossiformes > Mormyridae > Gnathonemus > Gnathonemus echidnorhynchus. The sequence goes on along the minus strand of JAODJU010000025.1, from coordinate 14,395,021 downwards.
GTTGTGAGAGTCTTACTGCCTGTTTTGTACCACAGCAAACCTCGATCATGTTGTGGACCAGCAGTGGCCCATCAGGAATCTCATCCGGCTCTGATCCGCTCTCAAACCTGCCCATTGAGTGTGTTATTATTTAATGTACCCTGTATAAATGGACCGCTTGGATTTCCAGGGCCGAGGTCTCAGTTTGATTTCATGATTGCGATCTAATAATCCTGATGGTACTTCCCCCCCCCGGGATGTTTTGATGGTTTGTTCCCAGCGTCGGGCTCTTGTGATATTTTGATATTGAGCTGTTGTCTCCTGGGTTAGTTCATGGGGTTCCTCAGCTGTGGGATACACACTCACCTCTATCTTGTCCACAGGACACTGTAGTTGATGTGAGTACCTGAGGCAGTGCCAGCGGCCCCCCCCTCCCCCAGAAGCCATGCCCCCCCGCAAGCGAAACTCCGGGGGCCTTTCCTTCATCTTCTGCTGCTTCAAGAGCAGCGACCACCCGGAGATCACCTACCGGTTGCGCCATGACAACAACCTGGCTCTCCACACCATGGAACCCACGCTGCCCATGCCGGCCGTCGAAGAGCTGGACGTCATGTTCGCGGAGCTGGTGGTATGTCCGAGAAAGCCGTCTCCTCTCCCTCCTCCATCTCGAGGCCTCCAGAGATGCTCATAATGTTGCAGGTTTAGTCTCACGCGCTGTAATTTGTAGCCAGCTGTACCTTTACCTTGTACTGCAATTGCTTTGTCCTGGGCATGACGTTAATCTACATCCAGCTCTGTAAGGAGGTTCTCCAACTTACAGGGAAACACAGGATTGGCCCTCCAGCCACTGTGGGAGAAAAAAAACTCACACTGATCCATTCAGACTAGTGTGGTGCTGAGGTATCACCTGCCACATGACTGCACTCAGGTTCTCATCCCTGAGGTGGTTTGTCGTGTGGTGGGTGTGGCGATGCACTGTAATCACTGTTTGCTCCTTACCTCCTCCTGTCCCTTTTGGTGTTTAAGCCCCTTTGGTTGATGTTGCTATCTGTGGGATTAACATCTGAAGTCCGCTGTTTTGTACTGGCTTGCAACAGCATAGTGGGACTGATTTCCTGGTGTTGGCCAGCACGTGCGGAGAACACGGGACTTTGATGTTTTCCTGTTTCTCTGCTCCGTAGCTCCAGCTGACCTGTCTGTGAATCATTAGTTGCTAGTGGATGTGTTCATCTTCAAAACGTCTGCAGTAATTTCCATAGTGTTCTCTATCTGCTTACCAGCTTCCCGTTTGGGTCTGTCGGATGTTACATCACTTGGGGGAGTTTACCAGAATACCTGTCACTGATTAATCTCCCAGATAGCACTGCTAAAAGCCCCGCACCTGGCCTACTTCCCTTGTTGTACACGGATAATTACAAACGGAGCTGAACCATCTGAAGTTAGTCAGTCGATACTAATGTGGCTGCCCTGACACGTTCCTGTGCCCAAAGTCAGTCATCGAGCTCAGATGTTTCCTGTGGTCAGGAGCCAGCTGCAGGATGGCTGAATCTGCAGAGAAAGCGGCTGATATGATGATCTGCTTCCTGTTGTGGTTCTTTTTGGATCTGCAGCCTGGAGCTCATGCCTTTGTTTGGGAATGACTGCTCTCTGATGTCATAGACTGCTCTCTGATGTCATAGGGCCCCTGCTTGTCATTCTCAGTCCTTTTCCCATGTGGTGAGGCTTCAGCAGGGCTACCCTGTTACCCCTCCTCGGCACTTTAACTGGAATCTGTGCCTCGCCAGCAGACTGGCTCATGGAGGCGTCTGCTTCTGCCATCCAGACCTCCCAAATTGCCCGTTTTTAGCCATGGCTTTGTGCCCCCTTGGCTCTAGCTCAGCCATCCGGGTGCATCCATTTATGAAGGCCCACTATGCACCAGCAGCACCCTCTTTTGGGTGGGCCTGCACCCACAGGGGTCTCATTTACGGGAACAGCGAGGATCTGAGGGTCAGTGACTCTCTAGGGTGGGAGCTTGCTGAGGCCTGCCAAGCAGAGAGCCTTGTTCTTGGCCGAGGGGAGATGGTGGGTCATTGAAGACCCGCCATTCTCCATGGGGAGGGGTCACACTGCTTTTCAGAACCTTGACCCCTTGCCCAGTTTGCTCTCTGCTGGCCCATTGAGCCATGCTTCTTCCCTTGAGAGAAGGGCCAGACTGTTTTGATGACGCAAGCTGCAGAAGTTCAATTTAGTATAACAGTGGTGCCCTTATTTGACTCTTCTTTCATTTTGTTCTTCAGAAATTAGCAGACTGACTCTGAGAGTGATATAAATCCTTTTTCATTCACTCCAGACTGCAGTTTGATCTCCTTAAACAGACCAGAGCTTAATCGAATGAAATAGGAGTAAATCTGCGAGAGGTGTCTCTAATGCCAAAACGCGGGAATTTTCCAAGGCTCAATGTAATGTGCTTTAGTGACACCATCTGGAAGAGGTTGAGTGTTTAGTGTTTTTTTTTTTCCTTCTTTCTGTTTTGAACTTCTGCTTTGATCTTTAATGCTGCTTAGAACGTCCTTATCAGGCCGCTAAAAATGACCTTCGAACCTATTTTCTGTCCCGCTGCCTGGCAGGGAGTACATGACCTGCAGTCTTGCCCGCCGTGACTTTGAGCTGGAGGTTTTCCAATGCTGCAGTGCAGTCAAGGATCACAGGACAGGCAGTCGAACCGCACAAAGTCCCCGGTGTTCCTTGATTAAACGCCCATCTTACCCAGGATCCTCTCTGCCTGTGGCCTGAGGTTATGGTGTGTGAAAGACCTTGGCAAACAGGAGAGGACCAGGCAGACTTATTAGATGTGTGCCGTCACATCCATGCAGTCGAGAGCGTGTTTTGCACTTTAATGCTCTCTAATTCCCTTCGCTAATGGCAAAACAAAGTGGATTCCCCCAGCTTTTGGAGACTCAAAGCCAGCCTCCCCCGAAACACAGGCGTGCTGAAGACTGTGGACCTGTGGATTTCAAACTTTCTTGAAAAATAACAGATGCTCGTCAGAGAGGAGCACCAGAAAACGAATTGTGGGGTCTCATTAAATAATTTTTCTCTCTTGTCTTTGAGCATGTTGGACATAGTTGGCCCCCCAAAGGCTCTGATGCTGAGGAAGATGGACGGAGGTAGAGGGGCTGGCTATGTGGACTGGCTATCGTTGTTGCTATAGAAACCTGGAGCCAGGATTTGAGTCTCAGGGCTCGGTGTGAAAGGGCTTAGTGTTAGAGCAGAGGATGCCAGTTTGCTCTTTCACTGCATACTCTGTCCCGTCACAGACAGCAGTTAGTGTGAGTTGACGGAAGGAAAGACAGAAGGAGAGTATGGGAAGTCAGATGCAAGGAAGAGCAGACGCTGAGTCCGAGGTGATTATGGGATCCCTGGAGAGGCAGAAGGGATGGGGGCGTGCACACAGCGGCAGTAACAGCAGGATGTGACCTTTAGGGTCACCGTTGAGGTTCAGACATTTGAGCCAGTATTGGAAGTGGCAATGCTGTGGGCAACATCTGGCCCGGTATTCAGCAATGAGCCAGGGATGGACCTCATTGTTCGAGATCAGAAAACTCTTTTCGGATGGAAGGGCATCATAATGGATGCAGGTACTTGAGTTACCATGGTAACACTCGGCTAAACACATTACACTGCCATGTGCATCATTGGGTTAGGCTTTGCCCTATCCTTGAGCTCACAGGGGCCATCACAGTGTCACTGTTTTCTGAGTGATTTCTCTGGGTGCTGATGAGACTTGGTGAGGATGGCTTAGGGGCTTTATAGCTAATAAGTTACACATGAAGTTGTTGACTTTGCACCCAGACATCTGGGATGTGTTTCACCACAGACTGTTGCTAAGGAATGCGGCGCCGGGTTACGTAACTGCACCGGTCCATCTCTCAGCAACCCCATGGTATGGCTATGGCCAACACGTGTTGCATAGCTGTTACCCAGATGGACCCAGAAATCACCTATGCTGGCAGACCCACTGGGAAGGCCTGTACTGCTTAACCCACTCAACGAGCTCACTGGCGAATTTGGTGGCTTAATATGGGAGGCTAACACGGTAACGTTGCTGCCCAAACTGGAATAGCTTTTTAAGGGATTGTACATGAGGGTTCGCATGTCCTAGGGCAGGGTTTCCCAACCCGGTCCTCGGGGGACCCACAAACAGTCCACATTTTTCCTCCGTCCCAGCTCCAGTGTGTCTGCAGTCATGATCACCCACGGTACTGCTGCATTATCTAAACGAAAGCCTCTTAAATAAACAAGAGACACACTGCTCTCTAGGACAGTATTTCCCAACCCGGTCCTTGGGGACCCCCGGACAGTCAATGTTTTTACTCCCTCCCAGTTCCTGGTCTCAAGTGCAGGTAACTTTCCCATTTTCCCTGCTTGGTTTCTGTGGTATTCCTGAACAGTGCTGCACTGTTGTAAGGCAAGGAACTTGCTACAGGGACAGGGACAGAGGGTTGCTGGGAAATGGAGTTTTCCCACTTGAGCTTCAGGAGGAGGAGGATCATGCGGTTATTTTTGAGAATGCGCCAAACCGTGTTGAAAGGCCCTGTGTCTATGAACCATGCCGTGATATGTGTGTGAATTATAGCATTTTTTCCGTGCAATTTCATTAGGTTTAGCAAATCGCATTAATAACCCACTGTGGGTATGATGCTGTGTGTGACTCCTGCTTCCTCCCCTTTTCCACTCAGGATGAACTGGATCTCACAGAGAAGCACAGAGAAGCCATGTTCGCTCTCCCAGCGGAGAAGAAATGGCAGATTTACTGCAGCAAGAAGAAGGTGAGGATGTTGTGTGTGTGTGTGTGTGTGTGTGTGTGTGCGTGCGTGCGTGTGCGTGCGTGTGCGTGTGTGTGCGTGTGTGTGCGTGCGTGTGTGTGTGTATGTGCTCGTGCATGCATATGTGACAGCTGATGGATATCAAATATGTCACCTCGCCAAAGTTGGAAGTATTTCCAGAGTGATTGAAACAAATGATCTGCTTCTGTTGTGTGTGTGTGTGTGTTGGGGGCTGCGGTGGGGGGAGTGGGATCAAGAAGGGAACAGACCTCCCCTGTGAAATGGCTCTTTCATCACCGGTGCCAGAGAAAGCACGACGCACACATAGCCCGACACGCAGCCCCCACCCACTCATCAAAGCCATCCTTTTGTCCGCCCCTCCGAAGGGAGTGCGCTTCACCTAACTTTGAGGGAGTTGTTTTCCAGGAAACCAGTCCATTAAAGAAAACATCTCCTCTGTCAAATTCCCGGTGGGTAAATCTCTCAGCGAATGGGGAGGCCTGTATTATTAATGGGCCTCGTTCACATCCCAGACGTTCACCTCATCCAAGTCGGAGTATTTCATCCCATGCAGGATCATAGGCGCTCGACTTGCCCAAAGCCAAGTTGCTCCTTAAGTGGGGTCGCACTTAATCCGATCTGCCAGGGCATCAATCTTCTGGGGTCCCGCTCTTCAGGCTGGTTTAAGGAGTACTGATGGGCCGCAACTGCTGGTGAGGGCGCAACTAAACAGCTGGCTTTGACCAGTTGTCTGCTGTTGTTCCCTAAGGGCTGTTCAATGGCACAAATCACAGCTGCTGCGGGGAGCATGACGTTATGAGGGTGAGGAACTCCCTGTGGACCAATCTGGCATATCCCATAATGCCCTATGACCCCATTGTTAACTCCAGGCTGCCCATTGGGGGAATTCGTCCATGAACTCAATGGCTGTTTCATTAAATCGCGTATGCTACAGCCACTTAGCCGAGAGTGGTGGGTCAGGAGGTCATGAGGTCAGTGGGAGTGTTGTGATGGGCACATCTGTTGTTCTCCCACCCCCCAAGGACACTAGACTCTTGCTGCCTGACTACTGCTGGGGCTATGTAAACCGTTCATCCTGTTTGGTCATGTGGACCAATCAGGTTTTTGGAGGTGTGTCTAATTAGTGTGCTGCTCCTCAACAGGCGTGGTCTGCTGCCTCATTTGCTGTAGTAGCCGGTGGGTTCCCAGGTTCTGCAGAGAAGCAATGTCTCTGGAGACCATCTGCGAGCATGCAGAAGTGATATATGAGAAGCTCTAAGGATCGGGGGTTTCTGGCCTTTCACTGTGGGTGGTTCTGCTGAGTCGGTGAATCAGGCAGCTGAGTCACAGCTGAGGTAGAACTCCTTGGGTCAGGAATGTAAGAAGTTTCCTCTGTCACTGCTCTTATTGCTGTCAGGAGGCACCAGCAGACAGCCTAGGGGGAATGTTTGGAACTATTGTCTCATGTACACAATTGGGAAATATAGGAGGAACTGTATATCATGTTCCTTAATTCTTTTTTTCAGTGCTGTGTTTGTGCATGTGCTCATCGAGTGAAGGTTGTGTTGGTCAGTGTTGCATTCTGTGGATGAGCAGGCTTGTGAGATGACCTTCTGTTGCCTGGGAGATGGTGAGCTCTCCCCCCGTTTTCAATGACCATGCGGAGATGACAGTTCGGTGCTGTATTTCACACGCAGTTGCAACCGCTGACCTCATCCCCGGAAACTAAATTTCAGGTACCCCGATCACTCCCTCACGTGACTCCCTCTCCTCAAGTATCCTAGGAGATGAGTCTTCTGGTCCTTCAGGGTTCCTGAACCCAGTCCCCTGGTGCCCTAGATATCTATCCCTTCCCCCATCAGCCTCAGATCAATCTCAGCAGCCCAGGTTGAAAACCTCATTCTGGTCTCGCTCTTAAATCTCTGCCTGTCAGTGCAGTCTTGGTCAGCAGCACAGCCGTCAGTCAGAGACTTTCTTGTAGAGTTCCCCCATCCCAATATCCTCCTAAAAAGTGATTCCTGGGACAGCCTGGCAGTGGTCCGGGAACTCGGCACCTGCTGGAAGCGGCATTCTGCATTTGGACATGTTTGAAAGGTCTCTGTTTGACTTGGTGGGAAGGCACTTTGAAAGCAGATCCGACCATTTAGGGAGCCACGGTGCTGAAACGTCGAACCTGGACACGCCAGCTGGGACCTGATTACGCTCCAGTTATGAGTGCAGGGGCGTCCGACGTGTAATGCTGGAGCCTGAACAGTGGGGCTAAAAATATTTTTAAGGATTGAAAGTGATCTAGTTAGCTTAGTCTCTCCATAGTCTGAAGTTCTACGTTTAATAGACTGGAAGCAACTTGTGACTTTGTGCTGATCTGTGGTTGAGGTCCAACACAAATTTCAGCATGATTAATGTCTTGGCTTAGCTATAGGCAGCCAGTGCTCTGAAGGGGGATGGCTTTCTCTGAGAACCGCTCGTCCGGGCGGTATGTCGACCCTGGCTTGCTGTCTGGCTACTGCACAGATGAGCATGGTTCCAGTCCTCCAAAGTCCATTGGTATCAGGAGAGGAAGCATGTGGGTTTTCCAGAACAAACAGGACGAGTGCAGCCCACACAGGTGCAGCTCTTTTGCCCCCCCCTCCCGCTCCCACTACTTCATTCAACAGCCATTGTATTCAGCAGGACTCTGATGACTTCCCCACTCAGCTGCACCCGCACCCCTGATTGCCTGTTTGGGTTGCATCGTCCCTCACTCGCCACTTTGCTTCCTGCGGCATTGAGTGTCCCTGTTTGCTGCTGTTGCACATCCATTGGCATGCAAATAAACTATACAGTGTTCCCTCTTGTTGACACACAGAACATTAAGGACCTTCAACAGACACAATAAACCGCAGATGTAGTACGGAGTGGGGGGGCACTCGTCTGCCAGTCCCGCAGCCCGACTGTCCCCCTCCAGCTTCCAGCACTGGGGATCATTTAGAACTTGTGCTGGGTCTGGTCCAACTCCTCCATCCAACATTGCAGGAAAATTGCAGACCCCCGCTGTAATACAATGGCTTCGGGACTTGGTTTTGGACACTGACGTGTGTTTCGTCTGTTTGCCAAATCGTTCAGTCTTGTTCTTTGGCCTGAGGAGTCTCCTTCCCCCTCTTAAATGTGAATGTAGACCAGTCTCTTATTGGTCAGTAAATTACAGCACAGCTGTGGGTTACGGCACCTCAGTGTGCTTTGCCAAGCTTTGCTCTGTAAGGGTGTATAGGATTCCTGTCTGGGAAGAATGTTCTGGAAGTAAATGGGAGAAGAAAACACCACAGTAGGCCTGCCCTTGCAGTGTGTACCTCAGCCAAACCCCTGAGAAGCCTTTCAGGACTGTGCGCTCACTCAGAAATCCCCTTGTCTGGAATCTCTTCTGAGGTATCAGTTTAGAATCAGCGTTTACCCTTAATATTATGTTCGGTGTGTCCTCCCCTACGTACATGCAACAAAGTGTGCACCTTTATCCTGCATGCGTGCAGTGCAGGATGCTTGACCTCTGACCTCCTCACATTGATTCTTGCTATTCTGAGCCAAGCATGTGAAGTAGTCACCGAATGCAGATTGGGTTATGTTCAGGAAGCAGATCACCAGGTCTGGTGGCCTTCAGGGTGCTGGGGTGATGCCAGCCTTTGCAGGAGCAGTGACTTCCTGGCTTTTGCTGGGAACCTCCTGCTATTATTCTGATTTGACCTCTTAGTGTGGATGAGCTGATTCAGAGGGTCTGACTTTCAGAGGGTCAGAGGGCTCTGTCTGGGGTCCCTCCTGCCTCCCTGTCGCTGTGTCTCATGATTGGCCTTTTCCCTTGTTTTTCGTAAATGTTATTGGGGCGGGTTGTTGCTCAGGAGGTTAGGACTCTGTGCCTGTGATTGGGAGGTGGCCAGTTCAAATCCCATGGCCAGCAGAGTGATTTCAACTTTTGGCCCCTGAGCAAGGCCCTTAACCCCAATAGCTTCAGAAACTGGCTGACCCTGCTCTCTGTTGTACATTGCTTTGGATAAACACATCTATTAATTAAATGAAAGGTGCTATTGGTGTCAGAGTAACCAGGAGATGAAACCATAGAATGACCCAGTCTTGGTAGAGGGCGATTGGCTGAGCTCTGTGATGACTCTTGAAGTAAAGTCCATTTGTTCCCTCTAATACGAGAAAAATACACAGAAAATGTATGTTGCTGTAAGGTGCTAGTATAAAAAATGTCATGTTCAGGTGAGTGTAGTTTGTCATTAGCATTAATAAGGAACGCATCAGTGCAGATTCTTGGCGAAGTGTCACTGAGGACTGGCATTCAGTCGTCCTTCTGCAATTGGCAGGCACTGTACCGGAGTGTGAGGGAACTGAGCCTAAAGCACCTCCACTCCATGTATAAAATGGCCAACACCAGCCAACATAAAGGTCCATGTCTCTTCTGCCCTAGTCTTTCACATACCTACACATGAGTATAAAGGGCCACAATCACAGAGTACTCAACTGGTTGGTTGAAACAAAATTAGTCTGGTTTTGTACTCTGTGAACTTGAACTTTCTACTTCTGGTTTTTATTTTTAGCCTGAGAGGTTTTCGTTCGGCAGCCTGTGCCTTTTGGTGCTTGTTGTTGCTACGGCGTGATCCTCACTTAAAATCTCCCGATTCTTATGTTTCAGGAGCAGGAAGAAGACAAATCGGCCACAAGCTGGCCAGAGTTCTACATTGACCAGCTGAACTCCATGGCTGCTGTGAGTATGGTGGCCTTCTGGGTGTAGCAGAGGTCCCAACTGGACCACCCCAGGCCTGTTACATGATTCCATGATTTTCATTGGCCATTTAACAGTTTCTGTCATTTTATAGACCTATTTTCCTGCTTGTTGTAAGTGGCTCATTACTCAGAATTTGAGGGAAATTAAAGCTATTTAATGTGTTTTACTACCCGAAATGAATGAGCTTGGCTAGGGGTGATTTTGTGGGTGATCCGATGGAATTTCACTGAAACCTGGGTATCCAAATACTACACTTAAAACCACCATTAAAGGACACTGGTGACCACTGTGGATGGAGACAAAGGGCTTAGCGTGATGGGCAACATGACAGACCCTAGCATGTCTTAGCACTTCTGCTAGTTTCCCAGGACACCGGTCCTGAACCTGTTCCTTTTCATCTGCGAATTGTGAGCTCAGAGACCCTGTTTATATGGAGTCTTGATTGAATCAACAGAGGAAGACTCTCCTGGCCCTGGAGAAGGAGGAAGAAGAGGAGAGGAACAAGACTATTGAGAGCTTGAAGACGGCCTTACGGACACAACCCATGAGGTATTTGTGTGGCTGGGATGCACTCATACACCCAGTGTGAGGTGTCCGGCAGCATTTGACACATTAGGGGTGTGGGAGAGTCATATCTGTCTGATCAAATTGTAAACTGGTATTTCACACTGACACTGTAACTGGGACACAGATTAAACCACAGG
>JAODJU010000025.1:14341007-14373238 GCA_026776725.1 Gnathonemus echidnorhynchus | reverse complement strand
ATGCTCGACCCCGACCCCCCCCCCCCACACCTCCCCCTGTGTGGAAGGCGTTTCCCTACATGGCAGATATAGAAGGATGTTTCTGTAAGGTCAGCCTCGTGTTCAGGGCTCCCTGCTCCCTCCCTGGGCTCCTGAGCGTACGGAGTGTGACGTGAAGCATGTGTCAGGATGGTCAACAGCGGGTGACCAGGTTAAGCAGCAGCTCCGCTTATGGCCAGTTCCCAGATGAAGCCCTTCTCTTCCACCCTTAGATGTGGCCCACAGGCTCCAGTGAAGAGTTCAGGGGTTTTGGTATTTAATATTAAACCCTTGCTTGATAGACATCATTGGGCCTGTGTGCTTTACACTGCCAGGTCCCTCCATGTGTCAGTGTTGCAGGCGGCCGCTAGCCTTCACCGGAAGCCGCGAGTCCCGCTGGGCTCCTGCTAAGCCCCCTCTTCCTGGCCTCTCCGCCCCTACAGTTCCTAAGGGCTGTCAAACACTTCGGGGAGGATGCTGGCCGCATGCAGCCGGACGAGTTCTTCCGTATCTTCGACCAGTTCCTGCAGGCTGTCGCCGAGGCCAAGCAGGAGAACGAGAACATGCGACGGCGCAAGGAAGAGGAGGAGCGGCGCGCCCGCATGGAGGCCCAGGTGAGCCCCGTCCCCCTCCTTCCGCCATCCGGTCGGCCCCGACGGGTTCTGTGTGGTGCTTGATGGCATGCTCTGCTTCGCCGTCGGGCCGCCAGCTGAAGGAGCAGCGGGAGAAGGAGCGCAAGGCGCGGAAGAATAAGGAGAACAGCGAGGAGGACGGCGAGTTTGACGACCTGGTGTCAGCGCTGCGCTCAGGTGAAGTCTTCGACAAGGACCTCAGCAAGATGAAGCGCAACCGTAAACGAATCAATAGCCAGACGTCAGAGACGGGCAGCAGGGAGCGGCCAGTCACGAAGCTCAATTTCTGAGTGGGTGGGACCTCCGGCCTCTTTTCTGGCTACTCATCAGAGGCCCCTCCCTTCAGCCCCACCCCTGCCACAAATCACTCTTCTCGGGTCATGAACCAGAGCAGGGGGGGGAGGGGAAGGGGGAGGGGACCTCTGCCCCCATGTGTCAGTGTGAGAAACTGAAAATGGACAATAAAAGATACAAAGTTGTTCTTTCGACCTCAGAAGCACACAGCTTAAACGGTTACGTCTGTCTGGAAACAGACTAACAAAAAAATATATATATCATTAATTAAAAAAGGACACATGTTGATGAATTGAGTGAAGTGACGCTTTCTGTCAAGAAAGTGACTCCAAGGGTCCCACTGCAGGTCCCAAAGTCATGTGGGCTGTGCTCTCCCTGGCCCCGCCCAATTTTCCTAAGCAGGAAGTGAAATGGGCCATACCACTTAGGGGTGGTGACAGGGGTGCCGCTGGGTAACCCAGCATACCTTGTCCTTGCGTTTTCACGCATGGGAGGGGGGGGGATTCTGTCCTGACCTCTGCCATCTCTGAGCCAAGGTGGGTAGGATAAGGGACTCTCAGCATTCCTGTGCTTCCATAGAACATTCCAGACCGTCTGGCGTGGCGGGCTTGTTTTTAACCAAAGCAGAGCACAGCATATTTCTACCATGTGTTACTCTTTTTTTTTTTTAAAGATGATTTTTAAAAGTATACAGGCATGTTTAAAACTACGCTAGGCAATAGGACTCTGGTTTGGGTTGGAGTGTCAATGCTGAATGAAACCAGTGAATTTTTGTTTTTGGTATGTATAGCCCAAAAGCGAAATTTTTTTTCCTTCCTCACTCAAACACTGTGGACATAAAGAAAAGATTCTATGCATATTAAAATGCAAAATGTGTTTTTTTCTGGTTTAAAGCGTGTGTGGGTGTATGTAAATATTCTATATAAACATACTTTGTTGTACTTCAGATACTCAAATGTATGTGTCTACATATGCACCCGGCTTTAAGTGTCATGTAAAGAATATGTATGTAATGATAAAAAAAAAGTCCTGCTATCTTTTTACCGTCAGCGCGCCTTATGTGCTGATTTTCCCCCGAAGAGGAACAAAAAATTACGGACAGCCTTCTTTCACTGTGTAATACGATTTCCTTTTGTGTGTGGGACCTTTTACAAAACTTTTTTTTTTTTATTTAAAATTGCGTTGTAATGTGAGGTAATTGTTGCGTTAATAAGGAAATAAAGAATCTCGGAGGTGAAATTCTTTGTCCTTTTTCTTACTAATGCCTCGAGATCTCAACTCTCTTGTTAGATCTACTCACTCTGGATTAAGAGCTCCCTCTGGTGGTCCCGTAATTCACCATTCGTTAATTATGCGATTTTTGTGGTCTTTTTCTTTTTTTTTTTCCTTCAAAAAACTACAATGCCACCCGGACGCTCTTTTTAACGTAGTCTAGATAAACTTTGAGTACAGTGATTTGCTCTGTTATCCAGGAATGATTTCTAATGCTGACGTCTTGTACTACAGCATGACTGTACAGTTTGATGTTCCAGACATTGTGTGGATTATTTGAAATCTTTGAGTCCAATTAATCGTTTAATTATTCATTTTTAGTTTGCTGTGTTGGGACTCCGCATTTAGTATATTTTTATTAAAAGAGAATTTTGTGAGTTTCTTCGTACGTAGATAATAAATTGAGTTTAGCTTTTGATTAGTAGAGTGGCGATAATTCATACCGATTTCGTGGAAGTAATTTATTCTTAAGATTACAGTTAAAACCGAGACAGAAATGTGTCCTGCTGCTGCCACAGAGTTTTTTTTCTTTAAACAAAGTGCCATTTCTAGGGATTGCCAATATCGATTTAATTGACCGCTGGTTCAAGGATATACATAAAAGCTTTGAAGGGGACACGGTTCATCTCATCAGCCCAGAGCTCCGTAAAGCTGAATGAAATTGAGTGTTTAGATGTTACAAAGAACGTATTTTACCCCGCCTGATTAAATGTCCCACCGTTGCCTCCAGAATTATACTTACAAATACACAGATTACATTCATATATTATAAGAAATTTACATTTCTGCTTGAACACAGATGAGAGACAGCGATTGGAGAAAATTCGGCAGAACTTTTAAAATGGATTTTATACTATATGTGACACTGGTGCCATCTGCTGGTCGTTGCCAGTAGTGAGTATTTTGTGTGTCCTCGCAAATAGCATTATAGTCTTATTATCCAGTCAGGAAATTGTATAAGGTTTACGAGTGTTGATGGGAACGCACAAAACATTTCGTGAAGCATCAAACATTTAATTTTCATTTGCAAAATAGAATTTTACATCATTGGGTCACAAGCAGTTAGGCAATGAATTTCACTAACACTACAAGCAGCAAAAAATAAAAATAAAGTAACACTATATTCAGACACAGTTTGAGGCGCCACGCCGATTAACATTCTAATTGGTGCGATGCCGGTACATTCTAGGAATTGTGCAAAACATTGTGCTTTAATTTGTCGGACGCTTTTAAAATGATGACACTCCAAACGTGATTTATTGTATTTGGGTGAGAGTTGTTTGGTGGTGAATCTTGTGAGAACTCCTGTAATTGTGGTTTACATTGTGATTTCATCCTGCAAATCATGTAAGCAAACGTAGGCATTTCCGAACTTCCCGCACACTGCCATGGCATAGTGAACGGGCCAGTCGCCCAAACGGTGGTAATACTGTCTCTCATCATGTAGCCCTTTTTGTGAAAAGCTGCTCTGCACAATAGAGCCTTGAATTGTAATATATTGACGGTTTGTCGATTTCGGTTTTTTTGTGTAATATTTATGTAAATATTCCAATGTAAAATGCCAATTTATTGTGTATTTCCATGCCGGAATTGACGATTTACGTCGTATTGTCTGTTCAAAGTACGAATGTACGGTACACTCTGCTGGATCTTCATTTCTATCAGTTTTGTAAGATAAATGCTGCCTTTTAAAAATGTGCCTTCGGTAAACGTGTCTAAAATAGGCTAACACATGATAACTGGACGATAATCCTAAATTGTATTTGTGATGATGACCGTAAGCGTCATTGTAAATATTGGTCAGATTAAACAGTTGTTTTGTCATTATAAAAACTGATCTCTGGCGATGATGGAAGCAAATGCTGTAGCCTGCTTTTCTGTAGAAAATAACTGAAAATTGCCACAAAGTGAAACTTAAGTACTAAATGTGGCAGCATTTTAAAGTAGGCCTACTGTGAATAAAATTCGTGGTAGTTTTGAAGAGCTGTTTTGGGTTCATTTACCCACAATGGTCTATCATCGGACACAATTAGGATTAAATAAAATGTACAGCCTGACCTGGGTTTAACTGGATTGTATTTGATAATGATGTAGGTTAAATCTGAAAATGTTACTCTGATAGACAATTCTCTGATGTAGCAGTTCACGTGAAAAAAACAAACATCTTGTTTTTCCAAATCTTCAGTTTCACAAAGCCCATGTGCAGCAACTTAACAACTCATAAGGAATTTTTAAAAATTAGTTATTTTATTTTGTCGCCTTCTGCACCAGCTCTTCCTTCACAGTGTCTACCGATGCTCTGTCAGCTGTGTGAAATGTTGCACGTTGACCTTACAGAGAGATAGTTGGACTGCGAATCTTTTCGTTTTCTTGTAGGACATCATCACCCGCCTTTCCCGGGGGGTTAGTTAACCACTATTTTGGCACAAAACCGTCGTCTTTAATGATTTGCTATTCTCTGTAATTATATGCGCAAATTAGAGCAAATCATAAACTGGTGTCAGCGGTCTCTGTTTTGGCCACGACGGATTGCGACGCTGTGTCGGGGTGACCATCCCTGCAGAAGAGCACGGCCGGGTTTTTGCACGCCCACATGGCGATGTCCCCTCCGTTGGCCGGACTGGAGGAGGAGAGCCGGCTGCCCACCCCATGCCTACTAGCATACCTGTCCCTGATCCTGTCGGCCCGCGATTTGGCGTCTCTGCTTCGGCTTTGCGTTGACAGGTAGGCAGCCACGTTTCTAGTTCTGTATCCCTCCTCCCTGTTTCGTCCCAGAAGCATGGATATGTTCGGGTTTCTGATTACGTAAATCAGAGGGTTGATGGCCCCGTTTGCCCAGGCCATCCATATGGCCACGGTGTCCATCACGGGGCTGAACGTGTAGTTCCCCATGGCCGTGATGATCCCCATCAGACAGTATGGTCCCCAGCAGAAAATGATAAACACTATCATGATGAGCACCGTGGTGGCCGTGCGCATCTCGCTGTAGAAGCGGAGCAGATGCGCGTACGTGGTCACCGGGCGCACTCTGATTTCTGACAACCTGACTGTCTTGCAGATGTTATAGTGGCAGAAGCACATGAGGGCAAATGGGAGCAGGTAGCAGACCACGATCAGGGATATGCTGTAGGCAGCGCCCATTCTCGAGTTCCCCGAATGGAAGACGTACATGCAATGGTAAAAGCCTCGCTTGTGAACCACCAGTTCTTTGGATGTCCGTAACACTAAGTACCACGGCAGCGAAAACAACACCGCCGTCACCCACACCGCCACCAGGAGCTGGATGGCTTTCCCCTTTCCTATTTTCTCCTGCGGCTGCCTCACGATGGCATAATAACGGTCGAAGGAGATCAGGGTCATGGTGAGGGTGGAGATGATGCCGAAGCAGGTGTTGAAGAACCCGTTTGCAATGCACAGCGGGTCCCCGAAAATCCAAAAGCCGTCTCTGCTGAAAAGCATCATGAATGAAAACGGTAAGCAAAGAATGGCCGTGAGGAAGTCGGATAGGGACAGAGACATGATGAAGGCGTTCGTTACCGTCCTCAGTTGTCTGTGCTTTATAATGATGACCACGACGGCCGAATTGCCTAAACTTGACAGGAGGAAAATTGCCAGGAGGACTAGCGCCTGGACCGTCACCGAAATGCCGTGGAGGATTGGACTCGCCTCCGCGCCCCTGGCCGGTCCAAATCGCCGGTGCGGTTCGTCTTCCGCGGTGTGGTTTCCAGCGCTGCTTCTGGTGGCGAGGCCGTTCAGGACAGGAGACAGGGAAACGATGTCCAGCATCAGATCCCTCTCCGATGCGTCGTCTGCGGATGTGCTGTTGCTGGTGTTGAGCAAAGCCGTGTTCATAGACCAATCCATCGGACACGACTCGGGGGCATCCAATGCATGGATGGGGACACATCCCTTTTGGGATATTGCCCGCAGCCGATCAGCATCAACTCTTCAATGGTGCACGTGTGTCTTAAGCTTTACCTGAATTCTCCCACAGGAACTCGTCGCAGAATTGAGAAAACAGTCCCCGGATCATGCATCTGTCTGCTGTGCCTTTCTGTATCCCAGCAGTTTGTCTAGAGAAGGCTCTCCTTTTCATCAAATTAATCGCTTCCCTCAGTCACTCCCAGCCTGCGCCTGCCCCTACGCTCATGTTTTGGTTACTCTGCTTCTCCCTATGACGTTGCGACCCGTTGCCAGGGTACCAAAGAGGACCCCCCTCCCTCCTCTATAGTATTACGCACTTTAATATTAAACGCTACATTTTACGGTTATTTCGCACGCATTGCGTGGGAAATTGGCATAAAAGTCCAGTAGGGTTAGATTTTTCGTGGTTGAAAATGCCTGGTGAATTGAGATTTATTATTTGTGCTGGAGTGCTTTGATGCGACATTAAGAATGATTTATCTACTGATGGCATGTTCTGATGTTTTAAGCAATATGACGAAAATAACGTTTTATATCGCATACCTAACCTCTGTGCAATGGAACATAGATATCTACACACCAAGATGATCACCTTTTTCTCAGCCTATAAACTGAACGGAGCTGGTACACAAAACACTTGGTACTTAAGGTTGGCGTCCTGTAGCTGGGTGGCTGGATACAGAGTATTAAAAGCCCCCCACCCCCGAGAATATCAGTTCTGTTAAGAAGTAGTTCCATCGGTATAGATCAACTATCCAATCCATCACCATTTTCTGGTGAGTTTTTGCTGATCGACACGGATGACATAACATAATAAGGCCTGTCCCAGCTTAATTTTATGTTCTAATTAGCCTAAATGTGCCGGAACAACATGCCCAGTTTTGTCTGCAGAGCAATCCGAATTCGTTTAGTTGTACGTCACCATGAGTCGAAACAAGATGTGTTCTCGTCAGTCGTAAGATGACCTCTCAGTGAGTCCAGCTGCTCCAACTGTGGGTCCATAGTGTTATAACATTTTCATTTAATTACATTTTTATAAAAGCCTCTCACTTCCGAACGTGAAAGCTCTAGAGGATATTGAGGCACGTTCTGAAAGCCTGCTTTTACACCAGAAGGTTTCAAATGTATAACTATATGAGGCCCCTCCCATGAATCCCATGTACAGACCCTATTTACCAAGTAGCCTATGAATCATTCGTTAACTATCATGGAAGGTCCTTACATTAAAATATTTACATTTTATACTGGACTCTGAACGGTTTACCTTTCCCTTAAATCATTTAAAACTCATGCATTATTTGTAAGGACCGAAAAAGCCCATCTCCCAGCGTTAGTTAACAGTAAGTGGAAATGAATAGGCTTAGTTTATTAAACTGTTTCCCGTACCTAGTAAATGCTTCAGACAATGCATTTTTTCTATGTTAAGGGGGGAAAATGTGGGAAATAAAGACATTGGACTGGAGATCTTAATAAAATATCGACTATAATGGGTTGTCCGGCTTTCGTTGACTTCTAACGCTGAAAGTGAGACGTCGGGAACGCTTTTAAGGCCCTGTTCGGCTTCCGTCGGAGAGCAGCATATGTCATGTGACTTTATGGCGTAGCTACACAGACGCGTATTCTTTAACCCCGATCGTTAGACCAGTGCCATTGGGGCTCTGCGCGCTTACGTAAAATTTACTAAGTACATTTCGGGACTTCCGTTTTTAATTCGTCTGGCGATGAGCTGAGCAAGAAAATCCACAAAGTTCTCTGTGGTTTGTTTGATTTAATTACGTTGGCCTTAAGAAACGATATAATATGGGTACGTGTGTTTGGCTCCCGATATAGGCGATGTCAGAAGATGCGCGTCGAGCTAACGTTTCGTTCCCCAAAAGCGTCCAGCTAACCTGACGTGTGATCTTGTCGGATAGCTGTTACTGGTGTGCTGTGGAGTTAGCATATGCTAGCGCAGAAGTCGGTGTTATTGAGCTGCAGTGTCGTATTTAAAAGCTGTCCTGCCGGACACATCGTCTTTCTCTTTAACCGTGTTTCTTTTCGCAGCTGTAGTCATGAGTTCAACATGCCCGGGTTTGTACTGTGGAAAGACGCTGATAAACGGCTCCTTTGAGAGCGAGTGCGGGGTGAGTGGCTACCCTCCCACCCTGGGTTAAAATGAACTGTGTAGTAATAATCTTTATTTCTTGACCTGTGGTGTGCATGTAAAGTACTGTGAAATGATAGTTCAGTAAGGGCCGTAACCGGAATGTAATCGAGGTGGTTCTTTGAAAGGTGTGTCCTCGGGGGGAGAGGACCAACCTTCAGAAGATCTGTGAGAAGTGCACCGAGTCGCCGGAGCTGTATGACTGGCTGTACCTGGGCTTCATGGCCATGCTGCCGCTCGTGTTGCACTGGTTCTTCATCGAGTGGTACTCAGGAAAGAAGAGGTAGGGTCGGGATGTTCTGGCATGCACAAGCTGCGCCGTCTTGCTGGTGCTGATAATGAGCCTGTCACTTCTTCACAGCTCCAGCGCGCTGTTTCAGCATGTGACGGCTCTTCTGGAATGTGGGGTTGCTGCCGTGGTGACCCTGCTGGTAAACGACCCAGTGGGTCAACTATCCATCCGGTCCTGCAGGGTCCAGATGCTGTCGGACTGGTACACGATGCTGTATAATCCCAGCCCGGACTATGTCACCACCCTGCATTGTACCCAGGAGGCAGTTTTCCCACTGTGAGAGGCCCTGTTTCTGCACCTCAACACCCACCATCTTTTGATCAGCCTAAACATATGAAATAGTTCTGACCTCATCAGGAAAGATTCCTCTTCTGTGTTTCCCTCATCCTTGTGATACCTGCTTCTTGGGTTCCTGATGTATCTTGTTAATACAATTTAGCAAGACTTGAAATGGTTTTACCTCCTCGCTGGAATTTGTAATATACTGGCAAGTAGCGTTTGATACAGGTATCACAAAACACAAAAACGCTTATTTACTAAGCTGAATGAGGTGAATTTTGTAACAATTCCTTGTGTAAATAGGACAAACATTCTGAACAACACCCCTTCTCTCCATGTTTGTGCTCAGGTACACTATTGTGCTGATATACTACGCCTTCTGTTTGGTCCTGATGATGCTTCTGAGGCCACTCCTGGTCAAGAAGATCGCGTGCGGCTTGGGAAAGTCGGACCGCTTCAAGAGCATCTATGCTGCCCTCTATTTCTTCCCCATCCTCACGGTCCTGCAGGCTGTGGGTGGTGGCCTGCTTTGTAAGTGCGATCGGTGCCGTGGACGACTGCGACCCACTTAGCCGCGCTTAAGCTAACGGGGACCCTCCTCTCGTGTCTTTCAGACTACGCTTTCCCGTACATCATCCTGGTCTTGTCCTTGGTCACTCTGGCCGTGTATATGTCCGCCTCTGAAATACAGGTAGGAAACTTTCCGCTGTTTCTGTTGTTAAGATGTTAATCGAATTTGCTGTTGCTCATGTTCGGCAGGTAAATTTGAGAATCCTTGTCCTCCTTTTCCTTCTCCTTCCCGTTTCCTCAGTCTTTCAAAAACCTTGTCGCTAAGAAGAAGAGGCTGGTGGTGCTGTTCAGCCATTGGCTGCTGCACGCCTACGGCATCATCTCCATCTCCCGGCTGGACAAGCTGGAGCAGGACCTGCCGCTACTGGCCCTGGTCCCTGGCCCCGCCCTCTTTTACCTGCTCACTTCCAAGTTCACGGAGCCCAATAGGATTCTGTCCGAAGGGGGCAGCGGGCACTGAAAAGGGGCTAGCCATCCCAAACTTGACGTGTGCCCTCCAGCTCCTGGCGATGCATAAATATCCCCCTGCCCACGGTGGGCATGGCCCCATCCATGCCCTGGCCGCACGGAGGGGAGAACAGGTGACACTGGCAATGCACGCTCTTCCTTCCGCTCACCCTGTGCCATGACACGGTCAGAGCTGTAGGGCTCTCTTACATTCCTCTCTCAAGGACAGAGTTAAGTTCTGTGTGTGTGTGTGTGTGTGTGTGTGTGTATATATGTAAATAGGTGTATGTATGTACAAAGCAGAGTTTATATGTGTATCTGAAGTACTGTATGGTAAGGGATGTAGTGCACGTGCATGTCTCTGCTCACGGTGGAGTTGGAGTCTTTAGTCGACGATAAATTTGACTGTCTTGAAAATGTCTTTTTGGAATCGTCTGGTTCTGGTTTTTGTCTCTTTCTTAATTGACTGTGGACTAGTCCTCGTTTTGATGAAATTGTCTAACCTGTGAGATGACAGTGCTGCCCCTGCACTGTTCCTCAAGGCTGATGTTGGATCTGTTTGGTAACATGGGCTGGAATCTGTGCATGGGACTCGCTAGTGCCACGGAATCGACGTGCCCAGACGCTTTACTGTTCACACTGACTCACAGGTATGTGTGTGTGTGTGTGTGTGTGTGTGTGTGTGCACGCAGACTGACATAGGGAACGTAACACGATGGCTAGATACTGGATAAAACTGAATTTGGAATAGAGTTGCATGTGTGGAATACTGACACAAGTACTGCTGGATGTAACCTTTGGTGCATAAAGAACAGCAGCATGACCTAGGTGTTTGCCCCTCTAACAATACGCTGTGTGCATGGTCTCTCTACACGACGTCGTCTTGTTCCTGCTGCTGCGTCTGATGTTTTGGTAACTCAAATTTTTTTTCCTCTCTGAATGTTTAAATAAGAAAAACTACGAGTTTATGTAAGCATTTCTATTTATGATTTTAAAAAAGCGGGTTATCTTTAATATTTAAAGAAATAAAATTACTCTGCTATACCTGAAGGAGAGTTTCTCTTTTCTTGTGTTACTTTGTAAGTTTTTGCCCGAGTACTCAAACTGTGGCACACTTGACCATCCTAATAGAAATATCTGGGGTTCCTATAGAACAGGGGTGGGGAACCTAATCCATGGGGGGCCGGTGTGGCTGTGGGTGTTGGGGATGACCTCTTTCGGTCAATAACAGCGAGTCCCCAGGACTGAATTTCAGAACCACTGCTTTATTATTGGCTGATTGTCTGTCCATGACATACTAATTCTATATGGTAGTATCCTATTCTATTGTGTTAGACTTCATGGTCATAACTCAATGCATTCAGATTGGCCAGGTATGTGATTTGCCTGCAGTACGTCTGAACAGGGAAGCTGCACCCTCCACCTGTACCCTCAGCTTGTCACCAAGCTCTTCAACCTTGTGCTTCCGATCTTGCACCTCTAACCCAACCTGGTTGATGGCTTGGAGGATGGTCTGGTTGGTCTCTGCGTGTTCCTGAGGTAAAGTTGAGGGATTTGTGGTCAGGACCAGCAGGGGGGGCCATGGGGAATGTTGCAGGTAGAGGACAGAAGCTGGAGAGCCATGATGCTTACCTCTGTGATCAAGAGGTCTGTTTTCCAGGCATCCAGGACACAGTCTATGGCAAGAAATGTCCACGTGAGGCATGACAGAAGTTTTGTAGAAGTCAAAGGTATGGTGGCTATATCTTCATAGGTTTGTAAGTTTGGTCACAGCTCAGCTGCATGTTGGGTCACTGCGTGCCGGTGTTCACTCTTCCCAATTATGCAAGTTCTCAAGTTAGCACCCTTGAAAGAATCTTGAAGTTGCTGCCACTCGAAGGACTCACCGTGTAAGGGCTGCAGCTCATGCTGGAGGTACGCTGCTTCTCTGTTCCGCCTCTCTCTCTCTCTGTTGGTATTGCGTATGTCTGCCTTCATCTGCTTAATGTTCTGCAAAACCGAAATAGTTGGCAGTAATGACAATAGCAGTATCTACTGGCCCGTCCCTGTCCCTTATCTGAGCCGTGCGTCTTCTCACTGATCGCAGCCGGCTGTTCTCCAGGTTGACTTGTTCCAGCATCACGACGTCCTCGTAGCTGCTCTTCTCCATGGTGCTTATCTCCAGGGCTTGTGCTCTCAGCAGTTGCACATGTTGAGCGTTCAGCATTTTTATCTTCTGTTTTAAGTCCTCCTGCACAATAAAGTTCACATACTGTGTTGTGCATGTTGGTGTGTATTGCAGTGAAATGCACCTTAATTTTTTTGGTCAATTCCACAGATGCCCTCTTCAAGATTCTGCTTTTATCAGATAATTTTCTTCCATTTAAAAAAAAAACTCACCTATGATATAAATCATAGATCGGAACGATTCCTGTAAGTATAGTCCTCTCTCGGTTTATATGGAGAGTATTCTTTATCCTTTTTTTTGTTCTATGTACACTGTCTGGCCAAAAAAAAGTTACCGTTTGAAATTAAATCAGCAAGTACTTAAGAGCCAATGACTGCATCATTATTACAGCTCAGCAACATTATGCCGCAATAAAATGAAGTCAGCTGAGTACCTCAATCTCCTGAATGGCCAGGTTACCCCATCGATGGGTTTATTCCTCCCTAATGGCATGGGCGTATTCCAGGACAAGAATTCATCAGATGATTCATCAGGCATGAATTGTCAAAGAGGGATTCAGGGAGCAGGAGGAATCATTCACACATGATTTGGCCACCAGAGTCTTGACCTTAACCCCATGAAAAGTTTTTGGGATGTGCTAACGTCCATTGCATAAGCAACCGGAAACAATGCCATGGCGAATGTGCAGAATAATCAAACTTAAAGGCGGTGCAATAAAATATTAAAGTTTGTGATGTGCAGTGTATGTTTCTGGATATATGCCAGTATGTCTGTACACTCATTTGATGTACTTTGTGTAATGGAAATTGTGCATTGGTTTCAATCTCAATATTTTTATGTTGATGGAAATCTTAAGTTATGTTTAGATGTAAGCTTAACCCTTTAACTGCTACGTGCATTCTATAAAAAAAAAAAAAAGTTTGTTTACCAAGTGATGTGAAACGGATGTGTAGGCATGCCAATTAGAGAGGAACTCACCTTTGGATTTAAAAGTGCCTCCGTCTCTTCCCGCAGCTGCTGGATGGACTTCTCCAGCTGACTTCTCTTGCAGGTCAACTCTGAAAGCGTAAACCTGCCATGAATCCCTTTACTACAGCACTGGTGGGCTCAGTGTGGACAGATCACCGCAAGGCCATCACTTGCTTTTAAGTGAATTCCTGAGGTATTCCGCCGGTCACCCGACCTACAGCATGCCACGTGAACTCTGCATAGGACACGATTCACTGAGAGCAAGGGGACGGGTGCAGAAGGTGTAGAGATGTGAATGGCATATGTCATGATAAGCAGTGCTGGACTGCTGAACCTTCAAGGTGTGACCTCCACGTCTGCCAGGCGGCCTGCTCCATGTCACGCTTGGCCTCCACCTCCTTCAGGACAGACTCTTGTGCCCTTAGTTCCTCTTCTTTCTTCAGCAGCTTCTCCTCTACAGATTCAGCTTCTCTCTTAAGGAGCACATTAAATATGCACATTTCAAATGCAGCCACCCACCCAACCCTGGGAAACATAATTGGATTCCTGTATTAGAAAAGACATTTATGTAGTAAACAAAATGTAATTAACAAACCAGTTCTGTCGTGAAATAAAGGCAAGTAAGTTTGGGTAGATTTCAATCTGTATACAAATAGCACACTTTTTTTTTTTTTAACATTACAGATGTTAAAAAATAATGAGCAATAAATAGCTTTATTTTTCTGTCCAAGCTCCATACCATCAATTCTTCTATTGCAGCAGTGCCAGAAGCTTGCATGTGTTTGTACTGCTCCTCTGCTCTCTCCAGGGTCTTGCGGAGGTCTTCACCTGAAGGCTCCATCAGCTGCTGTTCCTGGTGTTTGATTCTCTGATGTCACTTGTGTGTGTGTGTGTATATATATATATATACATACACACACACACACACACACACACAGTATTGTGCAAAAGTCTTAGGTAGTCAAAGAAAATGTTTATAGCTATTTATCCTGGTAGGAAATGTAGAATTGCTCAGAAAAAAAAAAACAATTTAACATTTTAACATGAAGATTAACGGCAACACAATAAAAAATGAACAAGAATTTCATCTGTTCTCCAAAAAGTTACTCGTAAACTGTGCTTTGGTGCCCAAAACTCTTCTTAGGGGCACCTCAGACATTCCGCTTTGTCGTTAAATTTCTCCACCAGCTCAATTAATTAATTACTTGATTTGTTAAATAACTCAATGGGGTTTTGATTAGCCAAACAAGGTGGGGTAGCGGCCAAGTGAAAAAATACATGGGTGTATTGAACAGTTACTGCAAATACTGTGGAGATTTTAGGAGAGGTTTTGAAATGGCTAAGCTGACACACTTTGACAGACATCATAGTCTGGTAGTCTGGGCAAAATGTAAGTGAACTAATGTGAAGTCCGTTTAAACTGTGGTACCTTAAATCCAACAAGTTACCCCGATAAGCCAGTAACCCCGCTTCGTAGTGCAGGCCGCTGAACTTTCTACTTCTGTTTACACCAACATGAAGATCACATAAACATCATTTTCTGCTGCCTAAGACTGAATATTGTATGTTCACGCTGAACATTTCTACTTCATGTGGTTACCATGGTGATCTGAAAAGCTTGATGTATGTGCTTTTATTGGTGTGATGCTGAGGTCTAGGGTACAGCTGTGGTAAGATATGAACCTCAAACCCATCAGTTTATCCTTTTCCGTATGAATAGTTTATATACAGACAGCTGCCCACTTATGTGAGACCTGGGAAGAAGGTCTGACCTCTTCTTGTAGGTCTGCCTGTTTCTTCCTGTTGGACTTGATGGCCTCAGTGATCTCCCTCTCAAGTTCCTCATCCGCTTTGTGCAAGTCTTCTGAAGATCTCCAGATCACATCTTCTTGGCTCAGCACCGCCTCCCTAAGCCATAGAGCTGGGTGTAACATCTCAGTTGTGTCTTCATGGCACTTTCTAGGGACAAAAGGTCACCTGGACCTTTCTTTCTTTTCCAGCTGGTTTTCTAGCCCAGTGTTTCCAAATACCGTCCTTGGGGACCCTCAGTCGGTGCAAGTTTTTGCTCCGGGAGCTGGTAGGGAGCAAAAACGTAGACGGTCTGTGGGTCCCCGAGGACCGGATTGGGAAACACTGCTCTAGCTCATACACATTTGGATTCCACAGGTTTGCAGTTATTCTGAGGACAGTAATGAATTAATCATGAGATGGGCAGTGACTAACTGTCCTCTGAGCACCTGTGAATTAGATCAAAAATCAGGATGGTGAACAGATCCCTGGGTCATGGGGATCGAAGGACGGAATGGGGCAGTTTTATTAATGCTTTCAGGTCACACAGGCAACTGACCTAGAGACAAGCAACCGCTTGGATCTCTAACTGAAAAGAACCACATCATAAAACAGAACAATGGCTCACACCTCTACGGTTGGGGTTTTGTGTGTGAAGTTTGCATGTTCTCCCCATGTTGCCTTGGTTTCCTCTTGCAGCCCAAAGACATGCAGTTGGGCTGGACCGAGTACTGTACTTATGTACATTTTTAAAGAATCTGTACTTGAATCTCAATTTTTCTGCGAACATTACTTTTACTTCAATACATTTGTGTCCTATGCTGCCCAGGACAGGCTGCAGGTCCCCCCCCATGACCCAAGTCAGGATAAGTAGTTAGAAGATGGTTGGATGGTTAAAGGTAAGTACATGAGCTTGCCTCTCAACCTCACCTATCCTCCAAAACATCTACGCCCTCCCTGTGTCAAACTTACATGGTACTGTGTCAGCCAGTCGTGTAAACAAACATGGAGATAAAGAAATAGTATTAATATTAATAGTAAGAGTGTCATAATCCATCATCCTTATCCTTATGAATATGGCAATGAGAAGCATTCTCAGAAATGGCTAAGGGCAGGATGTCCGTGGCAGTAAGAGTGACATGCCCAGGCGGACGTACTGTCCGGTCATGCTGAGGTGAGACTTCCAGCGCTCATGCTCTGCTTTCTTCTGGGTGTTCAACAGCTCCATTGGGTTGATGAGAGCCTGCTGATGTGTCTGGTTGGCTTCCACTACCTCCCTCTTCACCTAAAGTATTGGACACACCTCTCCTGGGTTATGACTATACATCTGAATACTTAGGAGGGTCAAATGTGTTTCTTTCAAAGCTCTTCTCTCTAGTTTGATAGTTGTTTATAGTAAATTGCGAGGGACATTTTATCCAACACTGATAGTTGAATATTGAGTTATACTATAACTGATACTTGTTTTAATTAGTTATAGATACGTGCATGGTCTCACATCCCGTGCATGGTCTCACAAAATAGATGAGTCCCTCATCTATTTTGTCCTCCTCATTTGCTTTTGAGAGTGAATCAGGTCAGACCTTTCGACCGCTCGCTGACAGTGTGAACTCTTGCTTCTGAGAACTGTCTGTTCTTTTAAAGGTCGCCTCCCTGCAGACGCCCTTTGATGGGTCGTTTTTAAAAGATCAATTTAACTAAAGAACAGAGGCTCCTGGCACTGTCCAGAAATCGATTCTGTACACCTTAGACTCAAGGGACAAGGTCTGTGTTCCACATGTCACCATCAGTTTCACTCTTGTTTACCGCGACAATCATCTTTGTGCCAGTGTGTTGTCATATTTTGAAGGAAGGATCTGTGGTATCGTGCGGCCACAAAGCTGGTCTACAGTTACTCAGAGCTAACACACTGCGTACTACTGGCGAGGGCAGGGTCACAGATGGAAATGCTTCTAACCTGTAACTGCTCCTGTAGGACCTGAGACTTCTCAAAAGTCCCCCACAATTCAGCCAGCTCCATATCGTGGAAATCCCTAATGGAACAAGTCAGGATACACAGGAGCTCTTTAGAAAGATCAAAGTGGACTGAAAATCAGGCAAAAACCGGAACAGGACTCTGCAGTGAATCATTAAAGACGATCGATGGAGTTCTGTGTGTAAAATCAGCCAAAGGAGGCGTACTTCAGACTGCCAGGCTGCTGCACCTCTGTCTGCGACTCCCCCAGCTGCCTGTCAAGGAGCTGAATCTTGGTGTCCAGCCTGGATATACTCTGCTCCATGTGGGTGATCTGCTGTGAAACAGTGAGCATGAGCACTGACCGTGTGATACCTGACCACAATGGGGGTAGGGAGTGGACTGTGCCCTAGATAAAATTGACCTTGAAATGACCTTTGTATCACAGTGTTATGCTGGTCTGATGAATCATGTTGTTTTTTTTTTACTTCTCCACAAGTAGGTGCTAAGCTTAAAAGAATAAATACAGCTCTAGAAAAAAATTAACAGACCAGAGCAAAATTTTTATGTTTCACTCTCAATTTATGGGTATGCGCCTGTGAAAAATATACATTCTTTTTTGCAAACTATAACCTGGCCCTTCCCTGCTTCTCATTGATGAAGGGCATCTTCCTTACTTCCAGGAACCTGTTAAGATCCTGTCCTAGCAGTGCACTTCACACCACTTACTGTTTCCCATTCTTTTTGAAGGTCACTTGAGGTAATCCTCTGATTTATGAGGCACTGCTGGAAACGTTAACCGTCATCTCTGACATTAGAAAGTTTCTTCTGCCCCCTACCTGGCTGGATTTTGGTTATTGCCAGTGTCTCCTGCTTCACCTTATTCTTGTGTACTGCTGAAACTTTGAGCCTGGAAGCAGCCTTGCCTCGCAGTATAGTCTTCTGCCAGCAGAACCACAATTAAACCAGGATTTAAAAATCCAGATTTGTAATATAGAGTGGTCTCTTAATTCTTTCCAGAGCTGTTTAGACAAACAGCATTCCAGTTTTTCTTCTTGGGTGGAGTGGAGGGATGGAGTGGCGAAATAAATTTTCACTTACAAATTAAGTTTAAAGGTAATATTCTCGTTGGTTAGATTGACAATGCGGTGATTAGCCTGTAACTAAACTAGCGAGCTCCTTACATTTCCGTTCACTAGCATGATCGCCTTCGGAAGTCACCCAGCATCTGAACATCAGTCCATGATACCGCCGGCCTTTAACACCCCCTTTGCACATTCTTGCGTCTGAGTACATCGTTAACATACGTGCAGTAAAGCACCCACAACGAAGTCACACGCTGACTGCTGTTTTGCTGCTGATACGGCGCACATTTTACTATAAAGCAAACTAAAAAGTACTAATTAGCAAGGGGTTTGTTCATTTAAGACGATGTGCCCACGTCGAAATGAGGAAAGGCATTGGCTTTCATTGGGAACTAACAGATGTACATGCTGACCATACATAATTCAAAAGCACATTCGAGTTAGCAGTTCTTCCAAATACTTAACTGAATTATTTCATTTACACCTCTTTCCATATGGACTAACCCCTTAGTCCGTATGGTGACTATGGTGATATCCCCGGGAGCAAAGAACCGTCAGGTACTAGGGCACATGAATATTCTGAGAATCGATTCTAATGTTAAAATATCGATATTAACCTGTTAATATATATATATTTTTATATATTATTTTAACAGCAGAATATGAACTACTACAAGGCAGGGCCACTCCCTGCCAAATTTTATCGTCAGGATTGGTCCAACACCGAATATCAGTATCGGCGATGACAGCTTTGGATCTAATCGATTCGAAAGGAAGATCAGCAGTATTGTCCATCCCTACCAGGTATGCTGCACTCATACTGCCTGCGCTTTTTAGTGGCTGAAATCACCTACGTTACGTAAACTATAGACCAGGGATCTCCAACTCCGGTCCTGGAGAGCTACCTTCCAGTAGGTTTTCTATCATACCCGGCTTCTGATGAACCACACCTGTTCTCAGGTAAATACCAGGAACAGGTGTGGCTCATCAGAAGCCAAGTGGGACAGAAAACCTACTGGATAGTAGCTCTCCAGGACCGGAGTTGGAGACCCCTGCTATAGACCATATAGTATAGTTCCCAACCCAGTCCTCATGCAGGGACCCCAGACAGTCCACATTTTTGCTCCCTCTCAGGTCCCTAAGGACTGGGTTGGGAACTACTACCATATAGAGAATAGACCATGCGTCCTCTTGCGCAACCATGCTGAAGTAAAACACATCACTGCACTGAGCTCCTGCAGTTTTGTTTCGTTCACTTTTCAGCGTTTATCTAAAATAATGTGGAGGTATGTTTGTGTGGAAAGCATATAATTACGCGAAATCGAGATCAGACACTACCGCTTACCCTGTTTGTAAGTGTTTGCTTCCGTTCAGTAAACTTGCATCTTATTTGAACCATACAGTCTTTCATATCTTCCTGAGCTTTTTTTGCTTGACCAATTTGTTTCCTTAAGCTCTGGATTTTTTTATTGGTGTCGTTGATAAATATTTGCTTGCTCGCTTTCTGTGACCGGTTACAGTGTGGCTGTTTGATAGCATCTTCGTGGCTAGGTTTCATAAACGCTCTCTCTTTCCTGTAAGAAAACACGCACAGTTAATGTATAAGCTCGTTACTTCACGGTGTCTCTGCAGGTTATACGCCGGCCCAGCCGCTTCTGGTCACAAATGCTTTTTTACGTCAAGGGCTTCGGTCAAATTTTGTTCTGTCAATCACGTACGATATTTCTAGGGTTAAACTTTGTTTTTACCGGAGCCACATTGTGAACACGTCTACTATGCATGGGAACTTTACTGTATAATAGGCTACGTATAAAATATTTTAAGAAAGGATATGTGTGTTTAATATAATAGGCCCAATGTAATGAACAATGTATGCTATTTATCATATCTCTCGCCTTTTCTCCATGTACTCGATGTCCTGCGCTGCGTCCTGTATCTCCGCCAGCAATGCATCTATAAAGTCCACATCGGTGTTTTTCGCTGCGGCACAGAAAGGTAAATTATTAATCAGATAAACTGTTGGACCTTTAATAGGAGACTGGATGCACATCGTGCACATGGTTCTGGGTGCCCTGGTGTCTGCATATATGGGAAAACGCGCCTGATTATGCGTTGCAGTTGCGAAAACCTCACAGCATTAATTCACACGTCACACAGAATAGATTAATGGGCTGCTTTTTTGTACCGGCAATTTCCTCCGCGATGCGCCCTCCGAGTTGCGCCACATGTAGGCGCAACTTGCTGGTCCGTATGCTCTCCACCTCGAGTCGTTCGTGCGCCGCCCTCCTAGACGCCTCCTAGGGAATATTGCCGGAAAGCGCTTGCGTATGACGTTGATTAGGGTGGAAAGGACAGGGGCATCAGTGGGGAAGAAGGGGGCTCACATTACCAGCTCTTTCAGGGTGGCTGATATTTTCTTCAGGTGGCGGCTGACCTCCTCCCCGATCGAAACCTTTTCGCTTTTCAGTTTTTTGTCTGGAGGCATGAGCGCTGCCTCAGTTCGATCAAATAAACTGACAGCATCATGCAAAGCACAATTTATTAGATATGCATTTAATGTCTAAGCGGCCAACGCGTACTCACCCAACTCACATAAATGTTCCACTACAACCAGGACCGTTGGCCGTCCGGACGGCAACCTCGACGCCATGCGGCGAGTTTACAGATTATATCTTATATATTTTTCCGATCGGGAACGCTGCACGCGGTCGTCCTCGGGAGCGAATCAATGTTTGGTTGTCCTGGTAACTGGTGCACGCCCCCACTGCATTTAGATTTACCTCTTGTGACTGAAGGAGCGTCACTAGAGATTTATGAAGGAGGGAGGTATGCCTTTTCTGTTGGAAATGGCTCATATTATGTAACTAATCAGTGTACATGTATTTGGGGGAGCTAAAGCACCAACAGGCCAGCCATAGCACTGCCAGTTTTGCTGATGCCATCCCCAGTAACAAAGTTTCTTCTACGACGTTGGGTTCTTGGAAAACGCCTGGTATGCCAGATGGCCAGGCCAGTCCTTGATAAACCTCATTCCTGAAAAGTAAAAACAGTTTCTGTTAATTTTCACACAGGTTTTTCAGCACGTCACTAAATCGCCGTGCGTCTTTAATACTGAGGAACCGATAGCGGTAAATGTCCCTATTAGTGTTTCCATTTGTTGGCCTATAATGACGCTTAGATCTAGATATCATACCGCAGAAATTTCACAGTTTCTTATTAATTGTATGACTGCAGATCTCTTTATTCAAAAGATAATACTCATAAAAAATTGGTCGAAAAATTTCCCCATACAGGATTTCCTAGGGGATTGTGTAAGAGTTTGTCTGCCCGGGGTTGGGGTACATATGCTGATCTCACACAGCTGTTCAGTGGCATCTCATGAGGATCAGCTCTGTTGGGTATCACTGCCCTTGTACAGTGATGACTCAAGCAGCCGATAAATCGCGCTCCCCTTTAATCAGCGTTTCCCAAATAAGTCCAGTGTCTCTGTGATCTGCATGCAAGATCACCTTCAGACGGTTACCCGCCCTTCCCATCTATGAATCACAGGGAGCAGCTCCAACCAATGCACCAGAGGTCCTCCATCATACATTCGACTAGAGGCCTTTCCAGTGCCTTACAGTTTATAAGAAGTGTGTCTGGTCCTTGTGAGACGCTGGGAAATCGCAAACACCCAGAAGTCTGTATTGAGAAGGCCTCCTAACGTCTAAGGTGAAAACAAACAATAAAAATCCACCAGGTGGCAGCAAAGCGCTACCAACACGGAGTCCTGCTGATAATTGCGCTGTCATTTCCGAATATCCAAGGTTAACTCCATTAAAAATGATTTGCTACCTGGAATTTTGGATAAAAATGTACCCGTTCTGTATGCAGGTGTGCCGTCAGGGCAGGCTCTTATACGCCTCAGGGCGGAATCAAACCTGCGGTTGATTGTGGCTTTAAAATTATTATTAGTTATAGAAAGCCAACAGTGTTCTCTGCTCCCAAAAATGATTTTTGATTGTACACGAAACCGATTAAAGTCGAGTGAGTCAAACTCCTTCCTGTCTTGAGCTTAGTGTAAATTAACCCACAGGAAACGGCTCTGGGTGTATCTGTATGCTGAAGCGTAGCACTAACTCTAGGGATTGTGTAACCTGCATACCGAATACAGAACGCTAATGGACTTACACAAGTTTTTTTCTGCTGAAGCTTGAAATGTAACGCTCCGAAGGCGTCCCTACACGGAGCCTAGTAGAGGCCACGAACAGTTCTTAAAAAATATCATGCGGACGATATACTAAATAGGCCTATACGCACAATCTAACTTAAGGTGTCCACGAAATACTAATTCGAGTTTACGAAATCCCTGAACGTGCGTACGATTTTCTTGTACACTTGCTCACTACGGTCAAGTCCATCCATCCATCCATTTTCCAAGCCGCTTATCCGACTGGGTCGCGGGGGGTCCGGAGCCTATCCCGGAAGCAACGGGCACGAGGCAGGGAACAACCCTGGTCAAATCATCCGTATATAATGTGCGGGTGCGCGCATACTACAGTATTACGGTAGCAAATGTATTCGCTCAAATCTTTGCAATAAGGCATGATGTGGCCCCCATTCCAATTTGAGGACGTTATTCTATATTTCACAAGTAGTCGCACAAAGTTTCAAAGCTCTATGGTGGAAATTATGGGTTTTGCAATTAAAATCTATACCTATACACTGCAAAAACAAATACGTGTATATACCATATACATATCTGACAATTCCTAATAATGCATTGTACGTCCGTTTCAATTTAGTGTTGTTCTGCTAGATTTGTCACATGTCACCGCGAAGTATCAAATCAAACGGTGAAAGGTAGGGGTTATGGTAATCTAATTCTTTATACTGCCAATGGTAATATTAAAATCTATACATATCTGAGCCTTTATACTAATGCATAATGTCTTCCATTCCAGATTATTCTGCAGTATTTTTAATGGACGAAAAGTACTCTTTGTGGTCGTTTAATTAGCATTTCCAAATGATTAATTTAATTTATTAATTTAGCTTTTATTTTAATTCCGTAACAATTTATTTACAGCTAGTATTCGCGCGCTTAACTATGTGTGAATGACCTGACCACAGTCCCAAGATTCCAACTCTTGGCTTTGCGGGCATAAACTGGAAAAAAAAGAAAAAAGGACGGCTTAATTCGAGAGCTCGAAATAGCAAATTGAGAGCACGAATAAAAGTAAATCGTGCGCACATTTTAGGGTTTTCCTGAGCATGATTTAGTATTTCGTGGGTACGTTAAACTAAATTGTGCGCCCAATCTCGTATATGGTTCGAAATAACAATTTAAAAACTGTTCGTGGCCCCCCCAGGGCTCCGAAGGTCCCAGAGCAGCATTCAGACATAAAATACACAGAGCGGGACAGCACCGCGCAGTCCGGTAAGATCCCAACAGGGGGCGCTGTTGTTTCGTTGGCCGTCGGCGGACAAAAGACAAACCATTTCAGAAGTAATTAGGCAAAGTTTGAGTCTTGCAGCTTTTTGGCTATTGATTTTTTTTTAACCACACTACCTCGGAAATGTCTCCCCCCACCCCCAGGACATGAAAAACAAACTGCAGCAATTGCCCATCTCAGTGAAACTACTCCAAGAGCAGGCATCCCTGTGTCCATTGCCACCACCCCACCGAGCTGATTAGCTGACAGGACGGTTTGGTTTTATGAAATTCGGCTTGTCTTGGCTCCATCATATCCTGCCACATTACCTGTCTGCAGAGCGACTGGGCATGTTGAGCCGCACATTTCCTGCGGTCTTTACAGACGCCCATTTGAAGTCAGTCTGCTCCACTGCAGTAGGCTAATGGTGTAGCGGCATGGCGCAGTGATCTGGGAATTTACTGGAAGGTTTAAGATCGTGTCTCCAAAGGACACACTGCACTTGATTGTATAAGTTAAATGAAACTGAAAATATTTATCTGTACTACCCAGAATACAGGCGATTATTTATAAATTAAATCTGGAGTTTGCATATATACAAAAAAGTAATAAATCAGTTTTGACTGAATGTTGTTTTTTTTGTCAGTGAGCTGGCAGTGAGACAATGATAACCTCTAACTCTAGCTCGTAGCCTTCTGTCCCAGTTGTCCAATTAAAAAGCAATCAATACTGTCAAAGCTGGCCTGGGTATGAAATAGAAATATTAGGCCATAGAAAGGGCAGCAGATATAAAATAAATGAGATTTGTTGTTGTCTGGAGGGACTGCAGAGAGGAAGCAGTGGACAGCTGGAGGCTGCGTATGTGACCGTTATCTGCTGCTCTCTGCTTGGCCTTTGGGAAGCGGGAACGACAGCCCAAGGTGTCGAGATTGGGACAGTCGGACTCTGAATCTCTGAAAATGGTCAGGGCCTGGATCAAAGGCCCCTGCTGGTCTTCGAAGTGCGTCCTGGGGCGGTTCCTGACCCAGAATCCTCGCTAGGCCGTGACGGGAAACCCCTCTCTCAGCCTCATAATCTGGGCTCCAGTGCCCGGTGACACTGATTCTCGGAAGCTCCTTGCTTCTGCAGTGTTTGGGCGCAGTGCCTGGGACTGCACACATTGTTATATACATTCTTGTGTGCTTGTGGGGTCCCAGCACCTACCATCTTGCTGCCTCTGTTTATTGACGGAACTGTTTACTGATGGCACTTAGCAAGGGAAACAGGCTTATGGTCAGCCACCTATCTCTGGGTCCTTCTGCTTGTGTGCACGTTGTGTAGCTGTCTGTTTGTGGCATTCTGCCCCTACCAAACATGTTATTCAGGAGGGCAGGTTTGACTCTTCCTGCCTCAAAAATTATTTCTAGTCTTCTTTTTGCAAACCGTAGAGCCAAAATACCATCAATAAATACAAAAGTACAACGCAAACACTTGGCGTATATGTGTATGACAAAAGTATTGGAAGTAGAGTCTACGGAGTAGATTGACACAGTGTGTCATGCTTTTAGCAGAAAGCCTCTAAGCACCACTGCATGTTGTTGGTTACTTAGATTCTGCAGCTAATTGCTGCGATAGTGGCGCGAAAAAAATCATGTCTATAATGCATTTCAAAGTCGAGGTGTCTGCGAAACGCTCATGGGAGTTTTACTTACATAGAAATGTTCTGAGGGTAGAACAAAAAAAAATGATTAACTTAGAGAGATAACTATTCAGATTGTAGAGGAGGTGGGTTCAAATAACTAGAACATGCGGGACTAACAAATCAGATGTCTTCGTCCCGCCTCCTCTAGTTGCTTTGACCCACCTCCTCTACAATCTGATTGGTTATCTCTTTGAACCAATCATTTTTTTGTGCTGCCTTCAAACCAGTTTTATGTTGGTAAAACTCTTACGAGCCTATGAAATGTGCTATAGAGGGAAGGGTTGGTTTATCTCATTAACCAGCTTTTGGATCGGTTTTCAGGAAGCTGTCTAAACTATTTGTCAGTGCACCTAAAGTAAGACAATCCCGTCAATTAGCCTCTCAGTATTACTCTGCATGTATGTGCTGGGTGCAATATCACGCTTCACTGCTCCCTGATGCTGTGTCTATAAAACTGACCAGAAGTTTATTACTCTAACATTTCTTTTGCATCGTTAAATTAAACATGCCTACTTGATTAGCTCATGTAGGACATAAATATGATTTATCGAATACTTGAGTGCCCAGAGTTGTTTCTCAATAATCCATAAGTTTGTTTTCTTCTGACTTTCTTTCCACGAACTGTAGTACACAAGTCTACAAGCATTTCTTCTGGTTGTATATTTGCTTATAAATCTCCGTTACTTCAAGCACCATGCTGAAGATCCTCTTGCCCTAGTTTTGGCTTAGTGCAATACGCCTCTCCATCGTGACCATTAGTCAGTGCACTCAAGACATCGAAGTCTAAACCTTATAACACCCATCAGCTGCTGTCAGCCTGTTCTGCACAATCGCTTATCAAGGGACGATGTTCTGTAGCTCTCAGAGATTGCCTGCATCAAGGATCTTGGAGGGGCTTCTTGTTAATAAACTGTGTATACTGCAGTCATATGTGTTACGAAAGGCCATAGTACTGGAGATGAACAGGGGATGTGGCCTCTTTGTCTGAATGGGACTGAGTGGGCACATCACTCCACATCACACTTAACGGAAACTGGGACTTTCGGTCATCTTCCCTGCGGTGTTCACCTTTTACTCTGCCCTTGGTCGGCTTGCATAGGATGACCTTTATTGGGGTTCGAAGGCAGTTCGCCTGTGGTGAAGCTGATGATTGGACCCGAGGTCTTGTACACTGTGCTAAGCATTGGCCGCCTCAGAAGCCAGGACCTTTCTGTGTTTAAAGAGCAGGGCTGTGTCTTGCTGCTCTGTATAGTGAACTGTGTGAAGAATTCTAACATTCACAGCCAGACCAGTAATCGTGGTGCTTTGGAATACTGTGTGAGATATATATATATATATATGTTGGTGGAATCCAGGGATCAAGGTCGTGATTTCCTGCTCTTAAGTCCTGCTCTGCAATCTGTGGCCTATTGTTGCTTAATTGCCTGTAATGAGAGGTCTGACGGAAGCTGGTGCTGTTATTTGACTTTGTGGTGCCGGAGTCGTTTCACTGTAGCAATTAAGGGCCACAAATTACGTTAGACCTGCTTCTGCGCTGCTCGTCCTACCGCGTTCCTGCCCTGGAGAACCGCACAAGGTCATCACGGCTGTAGATGCCCCTTAGGCCAAATGGCTTTCTTCATAAGAAGCGCTACTTAGAACATCAGCAGCCCCACAGAAGGGCAGATATCACTGACCCACAGAGATGGTGGTCTTGCCCCAGCCGGCAGACTCGACTCTGATGATGGGATTCTCTATTTTCTTATGTGTGAAGGTGTTTGGGCATCTAAGTGTTTTATTCTCAGCGCCGTGACTGATTCTCTACTTGGTTCTCAGTAAAAGGTGATCTTGCAAGAAATCAGCGCAATCATGTGCAATTTAGCGTGTTATATTAGGCACATTTTTCTACACAGCAGATAGGGCTCCTATCCCTGGCTCTCAGCCTGTCTGCTGGCCATTCGGGCTAGCATTAAGAAGGGCCTCCACTTGTTCATTTGGGATGCAAATTCAAATTCTCTTCAACCGACTCTGTCTGATTTAAGCAGCCGACAGCGCCCCACTGTGGCACCCAGCCATAATTATGATGTCGTGTTTGTGTCACACTGCTGGCTGTGAATGGGTTTATTGGTGGGCGTGAGGCCTGGTGTCTGAGACTGAAATGCAGTTTTCCTTTCTCAGCTCTGGGTAATGTGCCATTGGTAAGAGCATGAACCTGATCACAATCTAATCTCCCAGACGCGACCCAGCCTCTCAGGTCTCTCTGGGACTGGGAAATGGACCAGGGCTTGGCTCCTATTACTGGTGTCTAGGGGGGTTTGTGTACCTTATCTGCTCCTCGGGAATGCAAAAGGCTGGTAGTGAAATTTGGCTTGTTGTGGTGTCGTATTTCCTGTAAGAGTAGGGCATGATCCATTTTTGTTGTTTAAGCTGACAAACACAATCTTGCTTCTAATCAAGCTCAGGTAGGTATTCTACAGTGATCCATTTGATGAATTAGTTGTGTTATGGTGTATGGGGGGGGTTGTCCTTGCAGGGTGTGCCCCCTGCCCTACACATATGACTCCTGTGTTGCTGCGCCTATCCGCGTCACCTGATACACGTAATGGGCTTGGAATGCGATCGCATGTCTGCGTAATGCATCACGGGGCTCCCTCGGCGAGTGCTGCCCTGCATTATGCATGATGCAGCCCTACACCCTGATAAAGGGCTGGTCTGCCTCGGTCGCCGCTCGGTGTCTGGCCTTAGGCGGATTTGCCTGCTTTCCCGGAAAGGGTCTTAGTGCCCCCCAACCTAGGGAGGGCCAAAGTTATACTATTATGGGAGATGGAGGACCAGAGTTGATGCTGGTAATGGTCTCCACAGCAGCAGGGGTGGGTTCCACACCACCTCCCTCGCCCAGCTGAGGGTCTCCACTCTTACAGATCATTTATTTGGGAGCAGAATGATCCCATTTCCCCCCGTCGTCTCAATCGCTTGGATCCTGAGGACCTATGGGGGCTGTTTGACTTCCTCTCTCCTTCCTTCTCTTCGTACATGATTCCCTACCTCTCTGAACGGCGTGCTTTTGGGATGCTGTCAGGCCACGATCCCGGCAGATCCGCGTGGTGCCTTCATATCCGTGCTCCGTTTGGAGCTTCAAGAAGCCCTTGACCCGGTGCACCAGTTTGAGCGGTTTTTCACAAGCTGGCCTCGAGTGCTCTAATGCCGGCCTGACCTTAGCTCCGGACCCTTTTGGGTTTCCCAGCTGCTCTGTAAATACAGCTTTAATTGCTCAAATGGAGTCCGGTTCCGGACAGACTATTAATCCGGGAGGCATCGATCTGGCCGCGACGGCCTTGCATGAATAAGCCGGCTTGCTGGTGCTAAGCTGATGACGGGTCATTGGCTGGACAGACAGAGCGTCTCATCTGAGTCATTAGCACAGTAATGGAGGCTCTTTACTACAGCACAACTGCTTCGGGCTGACAGCCGTTGTCGTGGAAAAGTGTCAGCTGTCATTGTGAACTTTCTAAAAGGTGAAAGTCTTCTTCCGGGCTTGCCTTTAATCGGATTGTGCCGCAGGTTTGTCCGTTGGTGCTAACGGCCCTGGAGCCGGTAGGAGAGGCCCAGACGCCTGCTGACCTTCCCTGTCTCTCTGAGGTGCCACCTAGTGGCCGGCAGGCCGAATGCTTTCTCAACACTGCTTCAGTAACCTTGAGGTTTAAGCTCAGGATGGGGATGTGCTTCTGGAAAGTTCCTCCATGTGGTGCTCAGGTGTGAGTTCAGCACTATCAGAATGAATATAAGGCTTTGATGTTCTCCCTGGCTTTTCTAATTAGTCCTTGCTTCAGATCTGCTCCTGTGAAGTTCCTCCTTGCAGGGACTGCTGTCTCTTTTTGCCTGCTCTCATCTCTGTGAAAAACGAAGAGGTTCCTCTCCACTCCTTGGCTGGCCAGGGAGATCTTTGTTTACCTTGTCCTGTGGGACAGTAGAGCTCGACACGATTGCATCGTGAGAGCTCTCCACTTCTCTGTGCCGGTTCCCTTGAAAGAGAGCAGGCGCACTAAAAGTAGCTCTTGGACCCAGCATCGTGCTGTCTGCCTCAGAATCTGCAAAAGCTTCTTCTCAGTGACAGAACGTCTGTAGTCCTGCCAGTTTTCTGAATGCCAATCGGTGTTCCTTCTACTCTCTCTGTGCTGCTCTTCGATCATAGTAACTCCAAGTCATCCCCCAAACACTGGAAACAGATCCCCTTTGTATACACGTAGACTGCAAAATCACTTGTGACACTGGGGATCACCTCTCTCTAAAGATTTATCTGGTTCTCTGAACCCTCGTTGTGATTCCCCCCTCACTATCACTTGTGCACTGTGGCGATCGTATTACCGATGTGTAGGGCATGGTGCCAACTAATGCCCAGTGTGTCAACTGCCAGTAACCAAGTGGCTGCTGAATGAGTGACAGCACAAATATGCTTCATTGACCTCCTGGGGAAAGAGGTGGCAACTATTAGCGGGCTGTTTGGGCCAATTAGCTGCTGTCACCCAGCGCTGTGGACAGACTGAGTTAACTGCAGGCCACGGCGTGGGCCGGACTGGGTTTAGCAGTCAGATGGAGCCAGGGACACACTGGAGTACTATCAGGACTTGCCTGCCCTGGGGCTTCAACCTTTGGACTGATTCCAGCAGTCTGGGTCCAGTTCCTCAGGCTTGTGCTGCTGTTGTAGAGTTTTACACCCTCCCTGGTACAGAGATATGTGGTGGTTACACAGCCAATGAGATAAGTTATCTGTCACTCAGTGTTGTGTAATTCTGGTCTTGCCCCGAGGGATATGATGCCAGTGTTACTGTAATTTAGCTCCTTAGCAAACCTTTTATATGAGGCAGTGCAGGATTTTAGCAGCCGCAACTGTTACTGTGCTTCTGGGTGGCATTTCGCTAAAGCAATTCGAGTTAAGTACAGCACTTAGGAGCACAACGGTGAAAATTAGAATGGTAGGCTTCTGGCTGCACTTCAAGGCATCATGGGTAACTTGGGTGCTAATGTCTGCCTACACCAGTGTTTCCCAATCCGGTCTTTGGAGTCTCACAGACAGTCTA
This sequence comes from Gnathonemus echidnorhynchus, assembly GCA_026776725.1. NCBI lineage: Eukaryota > Metazoa > Chordata > Actinopteri > Osteoglossiformes > Mormyridae > Gnathonemus > Gnathonemus echidnorhynchus. Next base: position 14,343,252 of record JAODJU010000025.1, on the reverse strand, counting down.
CGTTTTTGCTCCCTCCCAGCTCTACCGGAAGGGAGCAAAAAAACTTCCAGCCATTACTTCCGTGATATGGTGAGGTCATCTCGTAACACAATCCTTATTGGTCGCCTACCTGCAAGGATCTGTCTGCAGACTGCAAGACAGTGGTGCAACATGTGGGGCAAGCTGACCAATTGGGCAAGCTGACCAATCAAAGCACACTGGACTCATCGGGGGTGGGGCTTAAAGCTCCAACAGAGTGTTTCAGAGTGATGGTGTATAGAGATGTACAGTATGAGAAACATTATGTGTTTTTGGCATATGGAAGCATGCAGATATATTCTAGTACATCCCCAAAATAATTATGAAAAAAAAATTATGAACAGTTAAAATGAGCATAATTGGGCCCTTTAAGATGTTGCTGAGTGAAGTGCTTAAACTGTGTATGACATTTATCATTTTCAGTTTTGTTTTTTTGAGTTATTTGCATCCGTGGTACAAAAAGGAAGCAGTTTTGTCAATTTCATTGCAAAAAAAATCTTTCTAAGTTAGTTATCATTACTTTTTTATTCAGTTGACAGCATTATCTGAGCGTTCACATGGGTAGTCAGGATATATTTAAAACACTAGAGAATATTTCATGCTTTTGGTTTCGCATTTGCATTGTGTTTTATTAAGCAATGACACAATGTTGCCCTTGTGCATGGCCACTTCTGAAGGAACAGGCTGTTACAGAATAGAAGTATGTGGAATGTATTTTCGTATTATTTAAACACTAAATGTTGGAGTTTATTTTGATACTTTGCTTGGTAGCTGTATTTTGTAGTTTATTTTGATACAGATACAAATAAGATATTTTGTATCGGAATACACTTTAATGTATTTTTGCCTGTCTCTGGTCATGTGGGCCTTCCATGCCAGGTGGGTGTCGATGGCTCTTCCTGCATCCACAGCCACTTGCCCCTGCTTGTGGTCAATAAAAAAAGGTTAATTGGAAGCCAACTATGTATTAAGTCTTCAGATCAGTCAAAGATTAGTCCCGCCCTTCTCAGTAGTCCCAGCTGGCCCGGTTCATGCAGCAGTTGTATCATTATTTCTGCCTGTCTGTGGCTGCTGCCTGTCGATTGGCCAGCTTCTGACTTGTGTTTTACTGACACTTTTTTAACGGCAGTCAGTTTGTGTTACGCTTCCCTCCTACTAGGCGTTCGGGTGAATAGAATCTATCACTTCGAGAAAATGGGGCATGCAGTTTGTGATCCAGAGTCTCCGGATGATGTTGCTTGCCGTCCTGGCGGCCGATGGCCGTAAACCGATGAATTATCCTCAGTCTCCCTAATAGTATCTTAAAAAGTGCCTCTCGATCCCAGCTGGAGTGAATTTATTCACAGTTTCTGTGCCTCTGTTACATAATAGAGACAGATGGAAATGCTGTGCTTATGGTGGAATGTCCCCGCTCACGGGGAAAGGTGCAAGCACTTAGTGGTATCTGGGGGGGGGGGGGGGGTGAAACAGCCTGCCTCCCCCCCCGCCTTTTTGAAAAGGGCTTTACGTCTAAGAGGGGAGGAATTGGGAATGACGACGTGTCGGTGAGGGAAAGTGCTTAGCTTGCAGGCTGTCCTTAACTCAGACGTAGGTCCCTGGAGGGCAGATCATTAACTGCAAAAATAGCTTGTTCTCAGTGCGGGGAGGGGGGCAGGGCAGGGCAGTAAACATGCCTATGACAGTATACTAACAGCGGTGAGCGTGGCAGTGACGCAAGTCTCTGACTGCCGCATTGATTTGTTTTTCTTCTCCGGTGGTACTTGCATATTTGGAAACTAACCCCACACAGAGCTAACTGTTGGCTTGCATTAGCTACTAGAGGCCAAGCCCCCTCCCCGTGCCGCATGGTGCGTAACGGCTTCTCCGCTGCGTTCGGCTCATTTAGCCTTAGCCGAGAAGACAAAACGCCGGGTGTCAAGGGCAAACAGAGATGCCCCCGGCAGCCAAAAACAAACAAACAAAAGAAACTGCCCGTAATGACTGTCATCCTGTGCTGCCTGGCCGCTCAGAGGTTTTCCGGGTAAGAGTTGGCAAAGGTGATTATTCTTTGTTGGATTCTTTGAGTAAAAGCATTGATCTCTCTGGCGCCGCAAGGGAGACAGGTCCGGAGGCCAGTGTCCACGGAGGAGGTGACTGAAAAGGCTGGTAGGATCACTGGTGAAGAGCGGAAAATGAGCGAGTGCCCTTTAAGAAGCCATTACGCCCCCCCCCCCCCCCCCCCCCCCCC
>JAODJU010000025.1:14326344-14337254 GCA_026776725.1 Gnathonemus echidnorhynchus | reverse complement strand
GGCGGGGGCGGCTTGGGGCGCCCCCAATTTGAGAGTGTCCCTTTTTGATCACCCATGACCATGCTACATTTACCGAGTGGGAGCCCCCCCTGGCCAGCAAAATTTAACAATCACCAACGGTCACACTAAATTTACCGACTCAGGGGTTGAGCACCTGCCCCTCAAAAACTCTCTGCATGTCACTGATCTTTACTGACAGTGTGGCCTCTGTCCAGACCCGGATTACATGAAAGGTGAATGTAAATTTTAAGAAAAATGTGCTCTCTTGACACTGACAGGGATTTTGGACAATGGATGATGTCAGCGATGCTGAGTAAGGAAAAGGCTCCTCTCTCCGGGATGTCAGCTGTTAGCACTGCCAGAACCAAAGACGGATGGATGGATGACCTTGTGCCCCTCAGTTCTGGACGGTGCCGTCACTGCGGTTTGAAAACCGTCACATGGGACAGGAATCACGAATGACGTAAAACGGGCCGATCGGGGCCGGCAAAATGAGACCGGGGTCCCACAGCGAGTGTAAGAAATGTCAGCCAGTCTTATCACACTGTAAACAGCATTTTGAAGAGACCTTGGAGATAAGGGGGTGCATACCGATGTAGATGGTAAGGCTGGAGGGGGGATGCTGCACACAGGCAGAATTGGAGCCTGCGGGGGGGTCATGGTAGGTAAAGGATGGAGGCATGGCTAGTGGAGATTTTAACATGATGTTGAAATGATGTCTGTGAGCGCTGGAGGTGAAGGGGAGTCCTGAAGGGTGAGCATCGCAGGTGGATTTGAGGATTACGGAAGCCTATGAAGACCAACCCAAGGAAAAGTGAACATTTGTACATGTGAGCGGTTTTCGTAAGCTGTGTCCGGGCAGCTGGAAGCCAGTCGGGGCAAATCTGTCAGATAGACGGCTTTCGGAAACCCATGAGGGCTCGGCTGCATTGAGCCGGATGCTGTCAGAATGGCAGGTGAGAAGCTTTCTGCTCCAGGTAGGCTGGGGGTCGGGGGGGGGGTGTCTGCTTTAATCTAGAAGATTCCTGCTGGGACGGCTGGGCTGCGAGCTCTGTGGCTGTTTGTCAGAGATAAAGCAAACTCGCCAGCTGAGTTGCAGGGCTTTAAAGGGCTCGTCTGAGGTGTCAGTCTTCTCACCCAACGCTCCGCACTCTGCGATTCCGGTGTCCTGCAGGTCTGGTTGCTAAGAGGTGAACTTGATTTGCAATTTGTAATCAAAAGTACATCTTGCCTGCTTGTGGTGTTGGGGGGTTGGGCTGCACCCACTTGATCGGGGATACCATTACAGGCTGTACTAGAGTCGAACTTTGACCTTTTTGCTCAGTGACTTTAGTCACCAAGGAAGGAGATGGTCTGCTCAGCTTAGGGAGAAAAGGATAGATGAGTTTCCTGTGTCATTCGGTACAAAGCTCTGTCCCATCGCTTCCCAGAGATCCTTACTGGTCCAGTTTCAATGCATCCTGCTACTGACGTTGATTCACTCTGGCCCGGTTCTGGTAGCTTTTATTGAAAGTTGTTACTCATCAGCATCTCGGGTAAATTATTCAAAGTTGGTTCTGCTTTGGTTCATTGATGTGACAATCTACGCTAGTGTTTCCCAACCCGGTCTTCAGGGACCCGCAGACAGTCCACGTTTTTATGGGAGCTGGGAGGGGGCAAAAACGTCACTCGGGGTCCCCGAGGACCGGGTTGGGAAACACTGAGATCTACGCCACTGGAATGGGCTATGCCTCGGTTCCAAGGAGAAACGGACCATCCCACTGCTACCATCTCTTCAGAAAGATCATTAGTCTCAAAGAGACTTTTGTGTTTACTGCATTTGTATTATAGAATTAATTGATGATGATGATTGAGTCATAATTGGTTATGACTCAAGTCAGGGTGTTGAGTCTATAAAACACGTGGGTGTGACAATGGCTGTTCTCAGAGCTGAATTAACGCCGACTTATTCTGTGGGATCCAGTGTGTTTGTTTCGCTGCTCTGTAATGGAGGGGAACTGGCTGCGCAGTAACGGAGCCTGGCTATCGAGCATGTCGGCTCACGGCTCCTTCTAGAAAATCTATACTAATTGGTCTGTTCGGCTCTTCATGTGGCCGTTTTATGCACTTCCTCATTCAAAACTTATTGAATTTGCTCCAATTTGTGGTCTGAAATAAAATGGGACTGAGGAGCAGCCCTTGCTCCACCGGCCGCTGCTCCGCCTCCGTCCGACAGGTGTAACATTTCGAAATGTCAGCATTTAATTTGGTTTTCAGTTCACTCCCAGGACTGAGTGCAAAAACATGTGAAGCTTGTGTTATTTGACGGGCAGATGGGTGGCACTCTAACAAGCGATAAGTACTTATCCACGTAGAGCAAGTTTCCCCGGTGACCCCGAGGTGGGGACGGCATCGGGGGAGGGTCACCGCCGCCACTTAGGCTGTAGTTGATGTGGCGTTAGGTCCCGACTGAAAGTCCATTCGTGCTTTCGAGTGAGAAGCTGCACTTTACAGTTACACCTCCCTGAGGTGCTGGCCAGGCTGCTGCTATGGCAACCCCCACCTCCAGGAGCACAGGTTCCGGAATGCCCAAACAAATGACCACAACATCTCTGCCTTTGTTTGTCGCCAGGGATACCTGTGATCGCCCTGCTCTGTCTGTATCAGGGCTCTGTGGGCTCCTGTGGACACCATCCCATCATGACCGGTCATCCGGTCAGCTCTGGGGTTGCTACTTGTTTCTCCATATCCTGGTAAATGACCAAAGATATCTCAAAGGTGACTCTGAATTTATGACCCTAAACACACCTTGAGATTTTATCATTAACACTTTCTGTGAATGCCATGTCTATAAGAACTTATGAACACATTCGTAACACATTATAATGCATTCATAAAGCATTATAAACATGGCTATAAATATTTATAAAAAGCCATAACAACATTACAGCCATGTTTATTATACATTATCAATGCTTTATGAAGCTCTGAGCTATAATGCACTATCGGTACCTTTATAAAGTACAAAGCATCCTTCATTCTTATACTGACTATTATAATTAATTATGAGGGTATCTATAGTGCATTATAAATGAGAGATTCATTGGAGGTTATAAAGTCTTAAGATTAACAATAGAGAATGATGTAATGCTTTATTAATTCTTATACTGACCATTATAATGCATTATGAAGGCATCTACAATGCATTATACATGACAGCTTCAAGTACATTGATACAGTATTATCTTGTGAAGCCGGATAGAAAATGATTTCTGTGACAGATGACCTGGCCCCTACAATCCCCCCTCCTAAACCCTGTAGAGCTGGTTTGGGAAGAGCTGGATCGAAGAGTTAGAGCAAAGCCGCCAACTTGAGCCCAGAACTTGTGGAAACTCCTTCAGGACTGTTGGAGAAGCATTCCAGGTGGCTACATCTGGCAGCTGTCTGAAAGAATGCCAAGAGTCTGCAATGCTGTCATCGAAGCAAAAGGGGTGATTTTGATGAGTCTAAAACTTGTGAAAATTTGAGACGTTGAACACTTCTCTTGGTCATTGCAGTATTTGATATGTATTATTTTATTGCCTTGAGGACTTTTACTGTAGTAACATAGCTAAAATAGACAAATGTATTGTAAGCAGGTGTGTCAAAACTTTTGACTGGCACTGTACACAGGCGCGTAATTTCCAGGGGGGTTAGGGGGGTCATGACCCCCCCAATAATCAGATCCAGCCAATATAACCCCCTCAATAATCATGTTTCCCCCATAATGGGTGGAGACCTCAACCCCCCCAATGTTCCAGCCAAAGTTACGCCCTTGACTGTACATCCTGTAAACATAAGGCTCAAATTTGGTTTGGCTTTAGATCTGCACTCCTATTATTCTGTGTCGGGTTATTTTCCATTGAGGGCCATGACAGGACGCTGGCAGACCGCTTGGTCTCCATCCAGTCATCTTATTTAGCCTCAAGCTGGTTATTTACTGCAGACTTGGGGATGCAGAGGAAGCATAGAGTCTGAGGGGCAGGTCAGCTTCTTCACAGGTGCCTCCGATCCTTCAGAGGCATGCTGGGGCCATTTCTACCTCACAGCATCTCCCTTCATGGGTTCATGCAGTGAAGCATCCACTGCTGATACTGCAAAAGGGCTGGGCTGTGCTCCAGTGCCCCAGTGAGTCCTGGAGTAGCGGACCAGGCATTAGAACCACCGCCTGAGCAGTGATCTGGACGCGGTGTTCCGGTTTGCCCCACCCAGCTGTCAGTGTGGGCTTTTCCTCTGGTGCTAACAGGCAGGCTATGTCCCCCTCCGTGTGGCCTGCTGTACCGGCGCAATGGCCCAGAGGGGCGTTCGCAGCCTAAACGGTCCCGCGACAGGGAGCCGCTGTCTTTGCGTGACCTGTGTTGTTCCGTTCCTTCAAAAATAACACTTCACCTCTCTGCCTCTCCCATCTTCTGCTGTCGACTCTCCTTCCCGCCTTGTTCATGTCGGAGACTGAGAGGAACGGATTAAATCTTGCCTTGGAAGAACACAGCAGGTTTGTAGAAGTAGAGGAGTAAATATCTCCTCTGTTTTTGAGATCAAATTAGGAAACAAGTGACCTTGAAATGGCTCATTACTATAATTTTTCTGTCATAGAAAAACACATTTTGCTCTTCTGAAAAATTCAGTGCTGTAATATTGTGAAATGCCCCCCCCCCCCACCTTTGCTGTGTGGCTGAGCTCATCTTTGTTTAGTCCCAGCTGAGGGAACCGGGCCAGTACATAATGGGTCAGACAGGCCGTTAAATGTGCTGACGGAGACTTCCAAGGATTGTGCGAGTGTTAGCTGTGCGTGTTGTTGAAAATAACCGCATTAGGTACTTATTTTGCTGCGATATCTGCATTTTGGGGCACGCATTAAAGGTACTTGTGTATTTTTGGGGCAGTTCTACTGGAATGGGCTTTAAAGCTCTAAAACTCTTTCATTGGTCTTTAAGCTTGTGCCCCCAAATGTGAATTATTCATGGGGGGGGGGGCACCGTGAGTCATGTACAATAAGGGATGCTGATAAGATTTTAAAAATGTTAGCAGGGATCGATCCTGTGCTCTGGATTAAATTGTATTTCGGTTCAGATATGAAAATACAAGGTGACTCACTTCCTATATTGGTTCAAAATGGGACACAGCAATTTATTTTTCAATGTGGGACGATCCTATAAAATATGGGATGGGTGGAAACTCTATGTACACAAGCAGTGCACTGCATAGTGAAGTACCATTCCGGCCTGCTCATCGCTGCCCCCGGTGGTTCTGCACTGAAACGCTTGTCCATGCATACTGTTACAGATCTGACCTGGTTCTGGTTTCTGGGGACCTCAGGTGCATGAAAGCTGAGTACCTGACGGACACTTCTTGACACCTGTGCCGTGAGGCAGTGTCACCATGAGCCTGTGAGGATGTGCCGGCAGAGTGGGGTGGGGGGGGGGGGGGTAGCCACCGGTTCCTCTTGTCGCTGGAGATTCGGAGGGGCACCTTTCGTGCATCTCGGAGGGAAAGGGCAACAGAGACTGAAAAGGAAAGGGAGGAGCAGTGAGACTAAAGCTGAAATTAACAGCCGGAGCCAGGAAAAGACAGCCTGCCTCTGACCTCTGGGCTTTTATACAATCTGCGTCGTGTGTGTTATAAAAGCCCCGCGTTTCATATTAATTTCTTCAGTGAAAACAGTGCTAATCCATAAGTGAGGGTTTTGAGCCTTGTTTGTATTCCTGCCTATGTACTGAACCATATGGCTGGTCCCCATGTACCACTGACCAGGAGGTGTCCCTGTTTACCTACCAGTTTCTTGGAGGGGGGTGTTGGTAGTGTGAGTGCCAATGCAGGGGTGGGGCGGCGGGGTGTTGGTAGTGTGAGTGCCAACGCAAAAATGGCCCCTTCGTGTTTCTAAGACTGTGACAGCTTGTTGCTCAAAGCCCCAGTGTGACTAGACAGCATGAAATATGCCACTTCCCCAAAGAATGGCATGGGACAGAGGGAGCAGACTGATTGGCACACAGGTGGGTATCGGATCCAGTCCCAGAAGGACTTAGGCTTGTGGATGGTGGCCTCAGATTTCCTCTGCTGGGACATGACGGGCTCTGTCCTCATCGCTGAGAAAGTTTGGGATCCTGTTTGGGGTCACAGTCTGGGCTGACATTAGAACAAACCCCATAAACAGAGGGAGCGGCCTGGCTGATACTGGGCTGATATTGGCTCATATACCAGTTACATTCAGACTGCTGATAAATTATAGGATGTGTCCTTCCAATTATAATCCAGAGTAATCAGGAGTTGCTTTATATCATCCTGACGGTGTCCTGCTGGCTTCCCAAACCACCTGTGATACTGAGAGACAGGACACACACAGCCGCTGAGTATAAATCAATCACCATAGTTCTTCTCTCTTATTAATAACTCATGTTTGTTCATGCAACATCCATTTTTCCCAAAATGCATGTAATATATGTTTTAATATATTCAAAGCCTTGACCAAAAGCATCATGCTCCATGAATTATATTCCATTTGTGTTACATGCCAACTAAATTAATATTTCTAATGAGATTCTAATGCTTATGCAAAGAGTTTGTCTGTAAAGGGCTTAATTTGATTCGAGTAGCCCTCAAGTTTCTTTGCTGAGCATTTCTAAATAGTTTACAGCTGCGAGCCAGTCTCTGGGTGGTTCCTCAGCACATCTGAATGTTCTCAGTCGGCTACAGAGAACCACACCTGGTCTTCTTTAATGTTTTGGGCCTTGCTGTCACCATGTGTAACTGCTTTCAGTGTGTCACATACTTATGGCTGTCCCATATCCCTCCACCAAGTTTTTAGTGTAAAAAACACTAAACAATATATCACTGCATGTCCTGCACTGATATATATAAGGGAGGCCTCTCCTCACTGGGATATCCAGTCAGAATGATGTAGCTTTTTTTTTTGATTTACGAAGGACGTTTGGCCTCTTGGAGGTGCAACAGAGTGTCATCTTCTGAGCCCATAACAAGATGGAAGTTATGGGTGCGTTCTGTAAAAGGCCGGATCGGTTTATCAGCCTGAAATGTATCTGATGCCCTATGACTGGCTGAACTCCCTATCCGTTTGGAGGTGGACAGAATCGATGTGGAGAGCAGGGCTTTGACGTGGAGGATCGTCCTGTTGGTGCCCCTGGTGGCCGTTAAGTGTGTCCCATTTATAGCAGTTACAGTAGCATCAGATGTGGTCTGTGGGGAGTGGGGGGGGGGGGTAATTAGCCACAGCTGAAGGTGATTATCACATGCTAATGAGCAATTGCCCCAGACGCAGTTGGGTCCCTTTAAAGTGACATTCCATCAACGGCGTCCCTTTGAACGATGTCCAAGAAAGGACAGCTGGGAGATACCCTGGGAGGAGAGAGAAAACGTTCCTTCGTGTTCGGTATCAGGAGACAGTGACTCCCGAGTGTTCGAGTGGCTGGGATCGTGGTCGGTGATGCATGCAGCTTACCTGAGGGAAGAGGCTGACGGGGATGATGTGGGGGGGGGGAAGCGCTCGGCCATCGTGCTGTTTCTCTGCGCGATGACTCAGGGAGAGGCTCTCCGTGGAGGCAGACTGCCGATGACCTCTACTGCTCATCAACATCTCCTCGCCAAAGTGGCGGAGAGCAGGATAGAGTCGGCACTGTCGGCAGTGGGAAGCGGGCGGTAACCTGACGCCCCCATCAGCCGGGACGTGAGACGACATCCCATCTAGAGTGTCAGACCTGCTGCTTCCTTCTCCTTTAATGCGACACTCTGCTCATCTTTTCATTTCTACCTCTGAAGCCTCTGAGGCCCAGAGCCGCTGTGGCTTCTGCAGAACAGTAAAATATCCAAGGCTGGATTTGTACACAGGCGAATATGGGCTGTAGCCCAGGGCCCTGAGTTGTAGGGGGGGCCCAAAAGTTATATTTTTGATTGCAGCATTATTTTATGTTGTAGGCAGTAGCCCCAACACATCAGCCAGTGTTGTTTGTCTGGCTGCACGCTTGTGGACCTGGACTCATGCACCATAAGACTCTACTCAAGGCAGTAGGATCCTTTCCCTCCTCCGCAGCGACCCCCCCCCCATGTGTGTTGGTAATGACCTTGTGAAGGCGCTGTTACACTGATGGGGGTCTCATGTCTCCCACACAGACCTTCCTCGCTTGCTACTGCTACTTGAAGTTCCCACTTCTGAAGAATAATGTGTAAATATCAGAGTGGTGCTCTCCGTGGACGTCGTCTGCGGCTGTCTGTGTAAATCCCATGCCGAGGCCACGATAAGCGTCCACACGTATAAAACCCAGTTCCTCGTCCTGGAGGCTCGGTACCAGTCAGAATGATGTAGCCAGCTGTGCATGATCACTGCGAACAGTCTGCGGTGCAGAGCGACCGTCAGGCCCCAGTGGAGAGGCAGAAGTACCTTTCTGTTTTTATTACGTTTTTCCAGCGCTGATGATCTGCTGGTCTCTGTGGAAATGCTTTGGTAACCGCTGCTATCGCAAAGCCGGCCCGCGAGGAATCTGGGACAGGACGTTCCGTCGCCACGGCGACGCATACAGATGTGTGTTGGGGGAGGTGCTGAGCCGGCCAGCGAGCAGTGGGCACATTCATCACGGCGACATAATAAACCCTGTAAATGGAGAGGGACACGGGCAGCGGGGAAATCAGCGAGTCTCACTGGCTTTTATTTTGAGGTATTTTGGCAACATGTCCGGCACCCTCGATCCGGAAATGGCTGCTCTCCGGCCAAATGCCCGCCTGGACGATTTCGCTGATCAGCTCCTCGGAGGAAGTTGTGATTTTGGTCCTTCTGGAGGTCTCCATGTTCTGTGGTGACTGAAGTTTCACAGGCAGCACAGGACCCCCCAGTACCCCCCCCCCATTCAGTCTACTGACACTGTTAGTATAGCCAAGAGGTTGCTGGTGTCCCAGTCACAGTTAACATGAACATGTGGGTTTGGCATGTGTCCACACTGGTGTAGAAGATCAACAGTGCAGGGACAGAGGAGCCCAGAAAAAGTCATGAAATATATATATTTACAATCTATAAATAAAAATATCTACACAAAATTACCTGTGTTGCGGAGGAACTGAAATGATCAGTTTTCTTGGTAAGGGGGCCTCCCAAGTAAAGCTTTGCCTAGGGCCCCTGAAAAGCTGGCCCTGGGTACGGACCTTCACTGATCCAGACTGAGAGGCTCGACGTCTCTGGTGCAGTGTAAAAGGGTGTGTCTCTCCGGCTCACGCTGGTTCAGTCTCTGTAGGATTGATTCAATTCCCTCCTAGTTCCAGGCTGAACCTGAGAATTCCTGCTTTATACTGAGTATCTGAAATACTGGCTTCTCCGAATCTGCCTGAGTCCCTCTGAGTTCACATCTAGTGGACACCACTGCTGATCTCACTCTTGTCTATTCCCCATCCTATTAGTCTTAACACAATAGCACTTGGTAATTAAAAATTTATCGTAACCGAACGCCTTTGACTTACACGTACTTCCTTGCGAGCAGAAATAATGAGCTTGTTTTTAAAAAAATTCTTCCTCTAGAATATATCTTCTGGGCTGATAATGTATGATACATGAAACCCAGGACTGGAAATTAGTTTCTCTACCTCCAGTTGGTGAAGTAGTACTTTGGGGGTGTCTGCCTATCTTGCTAAAGGAGTCTCTGAAGTGGCTGGACCTTCTTGCTCTCAGTATCTTGCAGTCAGTTCTCTGTCCCATCGACCGCCCAGGGAGTGTTCATCTCGACACTGAACCAGTCTGTCAGTTTTATTCTGTAATTATTGTTTTTTCAAAACTCATAAAATCTCACCCCCCCACCTCAAAGTTACCATGATAGTTATACACAGTGCCCCCCACCCCCATCCCCCTGTCTTTCAGCCCCGGGTTTAAGGGGCTTTGCTGTCAGGGTGTCAGTTGAGAGCATGGACATCAATGTGCACAAGTATTCCTCTACAAACCCCCCTCCTCCACTTTGGGTATCTCTTTACTTTGGGAACGGAAGGTTTCTCTGGGTTATGGATGTTGGCTGAGATCCATTGATCAGGCCCTTAGCGTAGGTGCAGGCAGGTTGGGATTCAACTTCCCAAGTGATGGTATGAAGTCTTGATATGATTTTTTTTACACCCCACTGCCCGCTATTTCATGAGGGTCTTTGGATCCTGGATTAGCTCAGGGCTCACACTGTCCTTAATCATCCCAAACCAGTCGGGACCCTCATCATCTCCAGCCAGGAGACTGTGCTGCTTCTTTGTCGGAATGCGATCCCCTCATTCCCGCCATTTCGTCATAATGAAAGTGTATTTGGTTAGATTGTATCCTCCTCCATGCAAAGGAGATATGGTACGACAGATTATAGGCTGAATAAGACCTGGGAGAGAGGAGCAGTGTGGGCGAGCAAGCATGCATGCACGGTTTGTGCTAAACACACGTTAGCCTTAGCACCCGTGACTCCATCCTCTGGTTGGCTCGTTGTATTTTTAGTGATTTGTCATGGATTCTGCTTCAGGCTATCTGTTTGCACTGTCCGGCCATCTAATCATGAGGGGAAAATCCTCAAGATGGCAAGTACCCTGAAAATGACTCTAAACTGAAATCAATGTATTGGGTTGTTCCTTGTTTTTCCTGTTTGGCTGCAGCAGTTGCTTGGGGGCAGTGCCAGTGATCCTCGCTGCTCTGTTTGATTATGATTCTGCTTCATTAATGACTCGGTGTTGTCATTAAATAGTGTAGAACAGTGTTTCTGACAGTGTCTTTGGGGACCCACAGTCCATACTTTTGCTCCGGTAGGGAGCTAGGAGGGAGCAAAAATGTGGACTGTCTGAGAGGGAGCTTGGAGGGAGCACAAATGTGGACTGTCTGACAGGGAGCTTGGAGGGAGCAAAAATGTGGACTGTCTGACAGGGAGCTTGGAGGGAGCAAA
>JAODJU010000025.1:14295832-14326244 GCA_026776725.1 Gnathonemus echidnorhynchus | reverse complement strand
ATGTGGACTGTCTGACAGGGAGCTTGGAGGGAGCAAAAATGTGGACTGTCTGACAGGGAGCTTGGAGGGAGCAAAAACGTGGACTGAGGACCAGATTGGGAAACACTGGTGTAGAATAAGGGCTGAAGGTGTTTCAGTATTCAGGGGGCTTGGGATGAAGTTGTCCCTCACACCGTCTACCGTACACTGGAGATGAGGGTACAGGATATAGGGTGGGGTTTCTGTGAGTCGCCTTGCTCTGAGTGAGCCTATGCATGTCCTTCCTGGGCAGACATGCTGAGACTCTCCCTGTCCCAACTCTGATGTTGAAATTAAACCTCTCACCCATTTGCCCTGAAAAGTGAAAATTCCCTGCAGGGGCGTGGTTATGAGTGGAGAGTGTCTACTCGAATGGATTATCTGCCCACCCAACAGATCGACCCACTGGTCAACAACTGCCCGAACACTGGGGTCCACCCAACATACCCAATGCCCACCCCAGGACGGTGTCCTGGTTACACCACTAATTCAGCGGCAGGTTCTAGAAATGTCTAGAAAGTTCACTGCCACCTGATTTATTTGAATGCAACAGTATCAGAAACAATCTTTTCCAGGCACTAAGTACAACTGGATGGATCGTGTGAATAATTCTGGTGCAGAGGAGTGTGTCTGTGATTATCCTGCCATTAGGGGGCCTCGCGCTTTGTGTGCTGGGGACACACGTGTTATTTTCATGTCACCTGACAAAGGACTAAGTAATGGTGTTTCCATGGACTTTTTCTGTGGAATTTCAGCTAGTGATTTGACATCGTAAGTGTTCACGTCAGAGGCCATTGTACTGGAGAATACTCATGCTGATGCATATGGCTTTATAGAAACACAGTTTAAATGTGTGTTTTTTTAAATAAAGCAATTCACCTCCGAACACAGTCTGGAGTCACAGTCTGAGTCGACACTCAGCAAGGCTTGAAACATTCCACAAATATTTGTTTTTCTACCAGACCGTATTGACAGGAGTTCCAGACAGGAAGTATGAGTAACGTAATAATGTTTATGAATCGCTGGAAATGAAATGGAGAATACTTGTTCATCCATTCTCCTTAGTGCTTATTGAGGGCTGTTCAAATCCGATGAGTATTACTTAAAAGCTTTGAGTAACAGCATTGCAGACTCATGCATTTAAGGTTGGGGGTTCGAATGCAGCCTCAGGAATGCACACATTTTTCTGGGCTCCCTTCCACTGTCCAAAGGCATGCGGTTTTGCTGAATTAGTGAATCTGGATCTTTGTGTATGATGTTTGTCCTCTGGTGGAATGTGATCTTGTCCAGAATGTCCCCCAGGACCTACCCCCCCTCCCCCCCAAAGTCACATGGACCAGTGCACAACATGATCAATTATTCAGTGTAACAAGTAATATACATATTTTTTTTCTTTGTAAGTAACATTGTTGTGAGTTTGACGTTGGTAGAGCTGTCAATACTGAACCTGAACATGTTGCATAAAGTTTAACGCTTCTCCTAGCAGCCTTCATTGGGTGAGCGTGCGGCCAGCCCATCACCCCATCACTGTTTCCCAATCTGGTCCTCGAGGACCTGCAGACAGTCCCTGTTTTTGTTCCGGGAGCTGGGAGGGAACAAAATGTGGAGCAAAAAACACGGATCATCTGTGGGTCCTTGAGGACTGGGCTGGGAAACACTGGAACTTTAACAGAATGAATATTTGAAAACATTGTGTGCATGTTCAATGCAATTTCAGTTATGAATTGCAGGGAAAGATCGTTTTGGCCCCATGTTGAGAGCAGCCAATAAAAAATAATAGAATGAGATGTGAAGACCGTTTACTAAACGTCATCGGTGTTGCTGATTGTTAGTCATCACAGTTATGTCAGCCACTACTAATAACAAGACAATTATGAATCGTGTCGACAACTTAATAAAACTTAAATGTAGTATTTTGCTATCAGGACTGAGTCCGATGATGCCCATGCAGAGTTTATTGTGACCCCCCCTGGTTTTCCGTGGCAGAGACACCCCTGGGATCTCCTGCTTTGTACCCTGCTTTGTACCCTGCTTTGTACTCTGCTTTGTACTCTGGGCTTCCTGCATTTGGACTAGGTGAAATGGTGTATGTATGATTAAAACATCATCGTTATAAGTCACTAATATTTCAATCCTTGTGATACTGTATAAGGGCTTGCATGATGGATGGATGGACAGACAATATTTATATCATATTGGGAGTTGCTCATTTTACAAGCAAGTTGGGTTTCATGCAGTGTGTGTAAGCATTTAATGGATAAGGCTGTTGTAAACATTTGGGGTGTGTATATTAGCGAGAGCACACATCCTTGGTGCAGGCATGTGACTGGCCAGCACATTGGGTCCTGACCCCAGACAGATATTAAAAATCAAATATGGTAGAGGGTGGAAGTTGTGTCTGTTTTATTGCGGGGGGTGGTCAATGTAGAGCTTGAGTGACTCGCCGGAGTCCGTGACCCCCTCACCAGCAATCTGTACCCGCAACGCACAGCTCAGTGCTCGTCCAGCCCTGGGCCATCCCAGTCCCTGCCGGTCTGGACGGAACAGCATCTCTGTATTTGTAGGGGTCCTGAGGTTAATGGCTTTCTGAAACGCTGTACATCTCAAACAGAAACCTTCCTGCTCAGCACAGTAGAGCTGAGCAGCATGGTGGTAAAAAAAAAGGAAGCTTCTGATTGGCTGCCAGTAGCTGGAGGGTGGAGCCTGAGTCACGCAGACTGACAGACTATGCTCACTGAGGCACCACTGAAGCTGTCTGGCTCTGTGCATACTGGGTACTGGATAGTAACATTCTGTTACAGGGCTGAATGTTAATTCTAGAAGGCAAATTGTATATCATGCTTGGAATTATTTGATAATGGAACTGCAATAGCAAGAGTCCAGGACACAAGAATGAGCCCTGTCCTGGGGCCCCAGTATCATAATTAATCTGTAGATATATAGTACCAGTCAAAAGTCTGGACACGCCCTCTTTTAATGTATTTGTCTGTATTTTATCTATTGTCGGGGAGCAAGCAGAATCCAGGGACTGGAGACGGCAATTGCAGGGTGCAAAACACAAAGTTCTTTATTAGCTGTGCAGTCACAGCCAGGCAAAGAAAAATGGAGGCGGGATCTCTGCCAAAGCAAAAAACCCAGAGTAAGTGGGTAAATAACGCCGGGGGGTGCAGCTGAGGAAGCCTTTGTGCGTCTCGGTCTGCTGTCGGCCGTGCTGGGAGGGGGCGGGGGGGGGGTCGTCCGTGATCCTCGCTGCAGCCGCCTTACGGGCTTTCTGATCAGGGCAAGAACGATCGACAAGGTTAGCTCTGATCCACCTGCTTCCCCTTTTCCCCGGACTATTCCGCCCCCCCCCCCCCTCGTGGTTTAAATATCCTTGGAGGCGAATCAGGAGGGGAGGGAATCATGGCCAGCTTGTTTTGGCCCCGCATATGTCATGGGGTGCTAGATCTCAAGGGGGCGGCGGTGAACGGTCTGCGATTGCCCACCCCACGACATGACGTTATTCACCTCGTAAAAGGCTTGGAGATTACGAAGTAATACATATCGTACCTTGCAGCAACCAAGAGGAGTGTGAGCTGACTGCATCTCAAATTTTTTTATAATTTTAGACTCTTCAAAATAGCCCCCTTTTGCTTCAATGACAGCATTGCAGACTCCCTGCATCCTTTCAGCCAGCTCCCAGATGTAGCCACCTGGAATGCTTCTCCAACAGTCCTGAAGGAGTTTCCACAAGTTCTGGGGACAAGTTGGCTGCTCTGCTCTTACTCTTCAATCCAACTGATCCCAAACGAGCTCTACAGGGTTTAGGTCGGGGATTTTGGTGAGCTGATCTGTCACAGCACTCCATCTTATCCTTGTTCACAGGATAATATTTACTGCATAACCTGGAGGTGAGCTTAGGGTCATTCAGTTGATGTGTCCAGACATAAGACTGTAGTCTGTCTATCCATCATGGGCCCTTCTGTTTCACCCCAGATTGATCACATATTTGAGCTGTAAAGTCTTGAAGCTGATGCCCCATGTCAGTAAGACTGAGGGTGTTTTTGTTTTTGGCTTCCGTTTTAGATAAACCTGCCTAGTAAGAATCTCTGCCGCAAAAAAAAGGAAATGCATGAATTATCATTTAAAAGTGGCGTATATTTTACAGGCTGCTCCCTCTACCAAGTTTCTGCGCTCTGTGATTTTTATCTCCCGACGCCCACTGCGTGGCAAGCTGGTTTCAGAGACACCGTAGTGGGGAAAAGTGAGAAAATGCATGAGAAAGGCCTGACGACGAGCCGCGGGAGGCCTGCCCCCCACCAGTGAGAAAGGCCTGACGACGAGCCGCGGGAGGCCTGCCCCCCACCAGTGGCGTCGCGCGAAAGTTTGCTGGCTGCGGCTTGGAGAAGCTCCAGTTCTTTTCCATTAATAAGCACTTTTTCCTTAAGGTTATGAGTATCTGCAGGCTTAAGGTAAATAGATGTGGTATCATTCATCAGTTTATGTCTGGGTGTCTTGGGGGGGGGGGGGGGGGTAAAGCGTTTCATGTCCTCTTTAAGCAGTAAGTATTAATGATGCATTAAGAAACAATAATACCAAATTTCTTGAACAAATTACGGCCTGAGGCAGAGTGAAATGACCGACTTGTGCTGCAAACAGGGTCACATGACTAAACCTATTCATTTATTGCATGTTCTGTTTACATTTGCACGATCTTTCCTCACCAGTTAGGTTCTAAACTGTATTTCTTGTCTATGTCTTAATGCCCGTGTTTTTAAATGTCAGTGTATGTCTCAGTATTATATTTATTCCTTTCTCATTTGCATTATGATCAATGACATTTCAGCTCAGTAAAAGATACTTTGACTTTGCATTTCATGATATGTCGCTGTGGTGGAGCTGGAACGAGCCAATCAGGAAGCTCGTGAGACTCCAACAGAACACTCATTCTGTTCATAGGCGCAGGCCTTTCTCAAGACTGAACAGGGTCTCTTGTGCCGTCGGTGCTGTTGTGGTTCGCATGTTAATAGTGCTGCTCACATCGACCTGGGATCAGTCGGGACTGAGCATGCGGTCGCTGGAGTAATTCTGTGCCTCTGTTAGAAGTAGACACTCGGAGAGTGGATTCGCCAATAGCTTTTGGACGAAGAGTACAGAGGGGGTGCAAGGGGGGCCGTCTCAAGTGCTGCCATCAGCCTGTAGTGTTTGGGGTCAAGCAGGGTCTAGTAGGTCTGTACCAGCAAGAGCTGATGGGCTGATAGTCGGCCCCATGTGGGTCTTCTGGGGCTGGGTTGACAGGAGATGTTTACTCCTCTGAGCTGGGCTCTATTATCTGCTGTGAAGCCGTCTAAGACCTTGCCCTTCCATCAGCTCAGGATGAGCTCCTGCGTTTGGGCCGGTCCACGCTGCCCAGATGTCTACAGGTGTGATTCCAGTGCTGTTACGCTGCCAGCTTGCCTCCCTTCGGTCACGATTTGTGAGGTGGGGGTGCCGCGTTGGGTCTCCTTGACTACTGAGGTCACCTCTGCTCTGTGACCACAGTTGATAGGCTTGGCCCTATTTCCTCCTGGTGATGAGAGGGACGTGAGGAAATGTTGGTGTCTTGAGGACGAGATGAGCTCCTACAAACAGCCTTCGTCGTTGGGGAATCCCGCTTCTGTCTCTGGTTTTATGGAGCAGTCGGATTCGTAGCTGGAAATGCCAGACCTTTACATTGGCGGCTTCTAAACATCATTTCTGTGTGTATATTCATAAGATACTCATTTGAAAAGATGCTTTACATTTGTCAGCAATTAATTTACCTTGTTTTTCCCACACTGCGCTGTGTGATGGCTGGAACCCTAATTAAATGGCATAAATTTGAAATAATCACTTGTGTTGAAGGGCATTTTAAACTCTATGTCTGACCAAAATTTGCGTTAAACTCAGGTGCCCTGAGTGTTACAGGGAACCCCACGGGATGAGCATTACTCATTAGCATTCGGGGGATGTGTGGAGCAGCAGGAAGTTCTCCACTCTGAGGTTTGTCTCGTCAGGATGTGGCGGTGCAATGGGGGGGGTGCGGGGGGGTGGTGGGATTGAGAGTCCTTGTAGCAAGAATGTTTGGAGATGGAATTCAAAGTGACAGCTGGGTGTTTACAGCAGGTGTGACCTGCATGCTCATTTTTCATGGAAGGTTCCGGTACAGGGGAGCAGGGTGGGGGGGTGGTGGTTAATGGGCAGGGAGGTGAGGTAATTGGCTATGTGATGTGGAAAAGGGTTAAACACGCAGGCTGAGCAGAGACCTACGGTGGGGAAAGAGAAAAATATCATTTTACTTTTGAAACGGAAAGGAGGGAATATTCTGGAATGCTCCATAGGCTTTTTGGCATCCTCTCTTCAGATGGACGAGGGGTTGTGATGCGGGTAGAGCAGGTGGAGCTGCTGAGGGGGGGTTTGTGGGGGTGGAAGTGCTCAGTATCCTGCAGTCACTGTCGGGGCAGGAATGGGGTGGAGGAGAAACCAGAAAAAGCAGAAACGATGGAGGAGAGGACATCCAGAAGTATCCCACGAGGTGTCCTTCACCTCCCCCAGAGCAGACGGGAACGGGTCGATACGGACCGGGAATCCCAGGCTGCCGGAACCACTCATTAGGTGTCTGAGGACTTAACCCCGGGCACAATAGCGGTATCTTCTAGAATCATCGTTCTGCTTGTGAGGTGTCAGTTAATCTGCACTGCAGTTTTCAGTTTACATGCACTGCACTGAACAACTTTACATCTGCACTGCTTCTTCATCTGCACTGGCCACTTAGAGGTTCCGGGTCACTGGCTGCATGGATCACTGTGGCCGTGTTTGCAGTCTCAGTGGACATTAGCGAGTCAAATGTGATTCTGCTACGGCCCATCTATCCCACATCCAGGACCTGCCCCCGGTCCGGCCCGGCTGACCCGCAGTGCTGGCTGCATCGCGTGGTTCTGCTGTCAGACTCCATGTGCTGACACGCTGGCCGAGGGTTTGGTACAGGGAGTGTGTGGCTCTCGTGCTCCTGTTTTTAAAGCTGTGATCTGTGGTGTCTGACCACCCGAGCAGCGGGGGGGGAAAAGCAAACGGATTTAATATAAGGACTCGACCATCTTCTCCTCTAATGCTGGAGATGGTGAGATCCATGAGGAGGGCCTTAATGGAGGCCGTCTCCTGGTGGTACTGGGTCCCTAGGATTATCCTGTCAGTTCTGCACATCTGCCTGTTTTGGGGGGGGGGGGTGCTGATCAGTCAGGGTGGGGGAGTGACAGCCACTGGCTGCTGATAAAGTGTGTCAGAACTTCCTTCGCATGAGTCACTCACATCCACCAGATCCCCTCCTCACTGCCTCATCCTGCACCTCTTGCTCCATGCTGCCTCCTCCTGGCCGCTCCTTACCTCCCTCTGACATCAAGCTGAAATCCCGTTATGATGTCCATTTTCAAATATTCTGGCACATATCCTATATTGTTGTGACCCATTTTGCATGTAATTATCATTGTTAGTTATTTCTTTATTATTTGTATACGTCTTACACCTCCCCTTGAGCTGCCCCTCCCGCCGCTCGTATTTCCGGGGGTCAAGTTACGAGCACCTCCCACGAGACCCGCTCACCGCACTGCTCTGATTGGTGCAGGGGATGCCTTCATTAATTAATAAGAATGCACAAGGAGGAGGCCAGGATTACGTCCTGCAGAGAGCCCCCCCCCCCCGGGCTGGGCCGGTGGTGACATCTCTATTTTGTGGTTATTAATGTATGGTGGGGGCTTGCCAGGCGGCTCACTGAGACAGCAGCTGTGGGCCTATTTTTATACCCCTGTAAGAGACCCACACGGCAGATGCATTAGGAATATTAAACACGGCGTCTGCAGTATATTAATGCACACAGACCGTGTTTTTGGGGAGATTCTCTGCCTGCATGAGGACCACCCACCACCTTACAGCTTGGAATAAGCAGTTAAATACGCCCCCTGCAGGCCTGTGACGGTCACACGTGACACGGTATGGAATGTTTGCATGGATTTCCGAATGATCCCAAGATCTGGGAGCCGTACTGTACTTATCTGCCCCACCTCCTGCGTCATGAGACTGGGAGACAGGGTGGTGTACTGTCAGGTGATGCCGGAGTCACGTGACACACATGATCAGAACCTGTGTGGTAGTTTGTGGGTCCCTCCTCCAAGGACATCACCTGCCGCCCCCATGGATCATGATATGCCTTTTAAAAAAGACATGGATCCTCTCCACACTGGTACAACGTCTCACCAATACAGGGAAATCTCCGTAACTATTTGCAGTATTCATGGTTAAGGGCGTGATGCTCTGCTTCCTGCTTGATTTCTCAGTAAATATTTACAGTATTCATAGTTAAGGGCATGAGTCTCCGATCTTCTTTTCGCAAACTTTCACCGTCGCCCTGACAGCTTTCGGCAGGCGCCGTCCAAAGCCGGCCGCACGTCGCTGTGTGATGATGAGCATCTGGCTGCCAGCCCGAGTCTTGGCTGTCAAAACTGCTTGGAACGGATTGCAGAGAGGCAGAGGGTGTGAGATGCCGTAGCACGGAAAGACCGTTGGTCTTTAACGCAACTATGAAAAAGCAGCCTTAACTGTCCTCTAAATGAAGCAAATCAAACTAAAGCACCTTAACATTCTACCATCTTCCAGCCATGCTACACTGGATAGCAGTGCAGCTTCTCCACAGGGTACCTAACTTCCTGCTTAGGAGTCATGTGGCAAGTCATGTGATTTGCCTTCTTTATTCATTTCCTGTCCTGAAGCTATCACAGACGCCTCTGGCTGTATTCTGTGTGTGAAGTGCTGGAGGGGGCGGGGGGTTAATCATACCGTAATACTGTGTTTATTTTGGTTTGCTGGGCTCTTTACTGTTGTGTTGTAATGCAGTCTTGCTTGTTTGGGCTTCTCATATCTCTCTTGCCTCCCACATCACTTGCTCACCTCCTATGTCTGCCCTATTTCTCCATATACGTTTCTTCTCAGGTCAGCAGGATGGTGCAGCTGTAATCAGCTGATGTCCATTCCCCCATGTGTGTGCCTGTTCGGCATTACAGGAGGGCAGGATGCAAAATGGGCTCTCTGAACCTCAGGCAGCGTGTCTGAGAGTGGATTGCTCTTGTGGCTGGGAGGAGGTTGCAGGTTCAAGGGCCCTGGACAGTAGTAGCCCAGCACCATGCCGGACGTGTTTCATTGCACACGGTGTTGACATATAGGTAGAGTTGGGCAACGTAAAGGATATCAACTTATCGTTATATACAAATTTTCAACAATAAGGAAACGAGAAACTTCAATAAACTGTTGCTTGATAGCACACATCAGCTTATGACTGACATCACAGAAAAACACAATTCCAACCAAAATAGCAGTTTGCACCATTGAAGTCCCAAGGTTGGAACCCCTGTATTTTGGTCAAAGTCGTAAAATGACTTATAATTGGCGTTACTTTAATTCAGCAAAGATTTTACAATGAACGCAAAAATACCGTCTTTGTCTTCCACATCTGATCACAGTGACCCGGATTATCGCGTTGTCACTACAAAATCTCTACTTTCCTTCTTTGTTTTGTTACCAAGACTACAACAATAAACAATCGGTCCTGGAGCCATGCGACTCAGTTTCTTTAGCGCTGTTACTTAAAGGAATGGAGCTGCACAGTCAAGCAGCCTAAGTTCATTGCACACTTTGCTCTTGTGGATTTCTTGGAAAACATTCAAGATGAATAGGTCTTCCTGAAACCTACACCACACCCGGACTGCTTTTTAAAACGTTAAAAAAGATACCTGTATGGTTTATTTCATTCAATCTAGTTGTAGCTAAGAATATTAGCAGATTTGGGGACATTTTTGTTTTCAGTGATGCATTCACGAACACTAATATAACAGAAATTGTGTTAACAAAAACTTGAAAGGTAGGTGTCACGCCCTGCTCCGTACGATCCTCATGTGTGCCACGCCCACCTCGTTACCCCGTGTTTTCACCTGATGGTTCTCACCTGTGCCTTGTTCTGTTTGCCTTGTCTTGTGTATATCAGTCCGCGTTTCCCCGTGTATGCCAGATCCAGCATTGAAGTCTCGTGTAGTGTCATGTGCTGTGCTTGTCTGCTTCTATTAAACCCCGTTTCCCCGTCATTTTGGCTTCCTGTACTCCCTTACCCGCTCGCCCCGCTCCGCACCGTGACAGTAGGTAGGTATAAAATTTTAAATTCTAAATTTTATGACAAACAATACAATTGGGATGGCTATTATACTTCTAAAAACAATGGAATAATGTTTCCTCTGCTAAACAAACCCAATTCCCTCACTTCCAAGTACACAATATGTGTGTATTGATTAAGCATAAATATCCGCGTACGTGATTTATGATTGCCTCCAACATAAATGTCCTCATTCTTGAGAAAAAGAAAAGACAGAGGCAGACCCAGCTCACCTTTGGGTGTAGAACAAACAGAGAAGGTGATGGAGGAGATGATGACAAAGGAAGGGCAGGTACCACTCTGCCTCCATGTCCAGGACTGCAGGATAGAGTCGACATGATGTCCCATTGCTGTGTATTGCAATCAAAAACCAACCTGATCCAACTCAATTATCATCATTACCACAAAGATCTTTGAGGTGATTACAGCAGGAACAGTGTTTCCAGTTTAATGACAAGACAAACACCAAGTCTAACTGTAGAATAATAATACACTATGCTGATTTTTTTATTAGATGCTATCAAGTATAAATCATCTCCTGATCCTGTAAAACATCCGCTTCAGAGATTGTTTTTTATAAACTATGATATTTCATGATCATTTTAGCCTTTTTTATATTCCATGGTGGCAGTTGTGTGTGTGTGTGGGGGGGGGTGATAGGGTTGGACCTCAGTATTTCTAAAAGTCTGCGTTCAGCTCTGCCAACCAATCATATCTTAGTCTAAGACTGGAAACTTTTTGCCCAAGAAAATGCACAGTGAGGTCGGTTGAGTTAGTGGAGCATGCAGCATGCTACTGTTTTGGTAATAGCTTGGAAGAAATACAGACGCCCTGAGAGGAAACTTCAAGTGTCGGTGAAGGAAGCGACAGCTCAGCAGCCACAACATCTTTTAAAAAAGGAGATGATGTGAATAAACAATGGATAAAATTAGATTTCAGCTTACAATACATTTATTTTGCTGCCATTTTTTCATGTTCTGAATCTGTTTAAAGGGATTTTAAGCAAAAAGAGAGCCTTGAAGTGAATAAATGACTCGAATTACATTATGATAATTAGCAATATCCGCTATCGTGATAAAATACTTTGCCATATCGTTCAACTCCATATGTGTAGCGTGGGGTGTTGATGACAGGGGCATATACAGGGGCACGGCTGCAGGGGGCACTGGCCCCAGCTGAATGCTGATTGGTCCCAGGACTGTCCCCTGGCTGTCACTCATTAATTAAATCATATCATTGGCTAACGATAAGGTTGGCCCCACTGCATGAATACTGGCCCCTCTTATGCCAATATCCTGGAATCGGTTCTGGTTGATGACGTCACAGAAAGCCGTGTAGGAGATGGACCTTCATCAAGAGGAGTCGGTCCTGGGGAACGAGATTTCTGGTCCCAGGAATTGGGAAGGGGCAGGAGAGGGAAAGGGTCCAGTCTTGAGGGTGAGTCACAGACAGTGCGGCTGGCTGTGCAGGTGCCGTGTCATCAAAGGATGGGCAGAGGGGCTTCTGGGAGTTTTTATATTGCCTTCCAACCGAGCGCTCTGTTTTGGTTGGCTGATGGCCCGGCGCCATGGAAACGGAGCACAGAGCCTGGATGGCTGCCTGAAAAATGGCTCCTGAAGTCTGCGTTAATTGTTTATGTCTGAGAAGGAATGGGACCACGCGTGAGTCTCCAGGGTGAGCCGTATAATTCATAAAGATTATCGGCGAGCCGCAGCCAGAGCTGCCTAGTAGGTCTGATTGTGAGCAGAATTTGGGAAGCCTGATTTCTGTGCAGACTTCTGTGCATCGTAAGGCTTTAAAGTTATTTGGTGAATGTGTCATTCATAAAGGGCTGGTATTGGAAATGCAGAACAAAATGAATATGGATGTGGCTGCAATTTGCCTGTATAGATGTGTTGATGGGTTGGGGTGTTGATTGCGTTTTTGTAGTGATGGATAGATGTGTTATTCTTGAATGACGGGACAAAGCAGAGGATTGTGGGATAGCATTTTCGGGTTTTCAGTCGCACGTCTGCCTGGCTGCTTCTCAGCGGTTGGGGGTGTGAAGCTGGCGGCGAGCGCAGCTGCAGATGTCTGCCCTCATCGTTTGGGGGGGCGAACCTCCTGCTTCATGATGGGGACAAGATTGGATGGTGGGAGGGGCCCGCAATCACCCATGATGCCTCACTTCTCACGGGATGGATATTTTCTATTTTCTAGTGACGGATCCACACGGAGGCCCTCCTGGTGAGCGCTGTGGCTCTGTGGACTGGGGGGGGGATGGAGCTGATGCAGTGGGGGGGGGGGCAAGGCCGGCGCCTGTGCATGTAAAGCCTGCTGCTGGCCACACCAAGCGGAAGTGATTTTAATGAACAGTACAGCACCTGTTACTCAGCTCACCTTGCTGGGAATAGTCATCCATCACCCAGATGGGGTAATTAATTGTTCTTGCTTGGTTCATTCTTGATTAATACGTTAGGCAGGTATCAGAAGGTTTTTGCAGTGCTGTTTCCGCTATCCCCCGGGACCCGCACGACGTTCTAGCAAATCTGAAGGCTGATAACAACCAAAC
The DNA here is from genome assembly GCA_026776725.1 of Gnathonemus echidnorhynchus. Lineage (NCBI taxonomy): Eukaryota > Metazoa > Chordata > Actinopteri > Osteoglossiformes > Mormyridae > Gnathonemus > Gnathonemus echidnorhynchus. The sequence continues at coordinate 14,313,486 of JAODJU010000025.1, read as the reverse complement.
AGGCTTTGAATTAAGGCTGTTTATTTCCATTAGGCCCGTGGCTGAATTGTCCCGCAATAATGAAAAAAAAATCAATGTTTACCCATAATGTTCATCCTTCAGCCCTGATTTTGCCTGTTCTGACCTTTGACCTTTGCTAAACGTGACATTTCGGTAAAGGTCGCCTTTTCTCAACGAGATCTTTCAGGACTTGACAGACGGAAAGCTATGTCGGAGGTCATGTGACTACTCGCACTGGATTCATGATTCGCAGCTGCTCGTTTTGAAGCTGCTTTCTCCCTCGCAAATGAATTTACAGAGTGGGGCGGTCATGGCTCGCTCCAAACCGAACTGGGCGAGCAGAATGTATGCGTCCGCAACACGAAAGCCAGTCCAGTGCAGTGAGGGTCAGTCCCTGTGGGTCTGGCAAGCTGTGTGCCTGTAGGAGGGACAGGACTAGAGCGGTCGAGGGCTTTGGTAGGTTAATGACCTACCTGTAATTACATCAGCCTTCACTGAGCAAAACCTGCTGCTGGGTGAGTTTGTAGCTGAAGTGTATTGGGTGGACGTGTTTATCTCAATCCTCATGACTCTCGTCTTCTTTGATATTTCTGTGCAGAGCATTTTGACAATAAGAATATTGCAAAATGCTCTGAATTACTGTAATTAGTGACAGACCTGGTAGACAGTTCGCTGGTGAATGTTGTGTAATTTTAAGGGGTGCAGACGGGAACAGCACTGGCGTGCCCCCCCACCCCCACCCCCATGAATGTCTGCTCCTGCTGGGATCCTGTCAGTCATATGATTACCTTTTCCGCCAAGCCCTCGGCCTGTGGCTTTGCGATCGCCCTTAGCTGTCTATGTGCACTCTCACCCACGGGAACTCCGCCGTTTAGCGCCTGTTAGCCCGGCCTCCTCCGGCTGGCACCACGTGGGCCAGCTTACTGTCCCGGCTCTGATCTGACCTTCAGCACCCTGGGCGCCCGTGTCTTTGTGTCTCGGTCCGGCTGTCGTAACCAGGCCATTCCCATGAATCTCAGGCCTTCTGCTGGAGGTGGGTAGATGGTTGACATTGGTCTTGGCACAGATATGGTGGCAGAATGATTTCTGAGGGGTTGGAGGCAATATTTAATTACCCTTGATCTTTTTCTGGCCAGTTTATCCGTAGGGTTTCAGTGAATATTTGTGGGGGAGGGAGCATTTGGCCCCATACCTCTGCTTTCCTGGGGATGGCTCACCCCCCCTCACTCCTCCAGGGACACGTGTCTGTTTGGTGTGTTCAATGAGCCAGAGAGGGTGTTAGGCATCTGTCGTGTGTGTGTGTGTGTGTCAGATATACATTACATTGTAGAGACGTCCCCAAATGTACCCACAGTGTGATGATAGCCTGTTATTATGACATTGTGGGGACCATTTTTCACATCCCCATAACGCGAAATTCAATTTTATAAAAATCTGTGACTGCAATAAAAAAACTAAAACCCCCAAAAGTCTTATATTTTGTTTGGTTACTTAAGGTTAAGGTTAGAGCTGGGTGGGGTTTGGGTCGTCATTGTTGTCATAGTGGGGATAAGGATTATGCCCATAGAAATGAATGGAGAGTCCCAAAGATGTGAATACGTGCACTGTGTGTGTGTGCGTGTGTGTGTGTGTGACCCAGTGGTATTTGCTTAGTGGGCTGGGGGGGCTCTTAATGGGAGCCTTCATGTGACCTCCAGCGGCCATGCCGTGCTCCCTGCTGAGCGACCGACAAGCCCCCATCTGCCCCCCCTCCACCCCACCTACCCCACACGCTGCCACTCCCCCTTCGACGTGGGTGAGCTGTGCGTCAGGCCGGGGGGGGGGCCGAGGGCCGTCATTAGGCGCGATTTCAGGGAGCAGCCCGGCTGCCTGTCAGCTGTTTCTGTAAAGGTCACGGCTCGGGGTGGGAGGGCTTCCTCCATCTGAACAGGAAGCTACATTATTCATCAAGCCCTTGTAAGACTCATTACCGGCAGTGCTAACTTGACTGCGGCGTGGGGGTGGACCCTGGTCCTCTTCCAGTTCCTGTTTTTCCACAGAGCCCATCTTCCTGACCCTCAATGTCACCCCCCCGTCCCAAACGCACTCCTCACTTCTGTGCTTTTTAAACTCTACCCACATGTTGTGTCGGAACTCCGGACCTCCTGTGCTGAGGGGGGTGTTTGGCAGAGAACACCCCCACCCCTCAAACTTGGAAGCCCGTCCGGCGGAGGGAGTGACCGTGCTGTCCTTGAGGTCGCCTAATGTGACGCTGCCCCCTAGTGTCATTATTGGTCACCCCCGCCAACCCCGCGCCGTCACAGAGCCCCGGAAGGAGGGGTGAGCCTCGCTTTCGGTCAGCAAAGCCGCCTCAGTCCAGCCACTTATGCCAAACAGACCAGTGATGTGTGAATTTGGAGTATTTAACCCTCCCCCCAAATGAAAGGGTTCGGTTCTGCGCCGTGGGATCAAGGCGCGAGAGCTGAGCTTTAAAGTGCCTTCTGGGTGCAAACAGGGGCTCGTACCTGCGAGCGCCGGGGCGTATAATTAAGGGGAGGAGCTGGGCGGCCGGCTGCCCGGGGCGACTTAGCGAGGGGACCGTGTCAGATAATTAACGGCGATCCTTTACGGTGCCCCTTAATGTGCCAATTATGCGCCATCTGTCCCGGCAGCATGTCTGGGTAACAAGCAGCAGCTGCACCTTCTTTCGTTAACTTTGGCCACTAGTTGCTGCACGCTGTCTAATCCCGCGGCTGGCACGTCTCCCGTTTGCTCGCCTCTGCTACCAGCACCGCTGCCGGAGGCAAAGTGTTGGGGACCGTGACTCCTTCTTGGGGTGGGGCTGCAGGCGGAGTGTAAGTGAGCTCTGACTGGCCCCGCAGATTTACCCAGTGCGTGTGATAACAGTGGCTCTGTGGGTTAGGAATCATCGTCTGGAAGGTTGCTGGTTCATAACCGGCAGGGTTATGAATCGTACTTGAGCAAGGCTAAAACTGCTATCGCGGCTCCTCAACTAAAGGGTCGTGGAGTGTGTGGCTTTACCTCTGCCACACCCCCTTCCTGGTTTTACAATTTTTACTGTCGCTACTCCCCAGCCAGTGAAGAACTCTTTCTGGGATGTGGCTTAATGACCACTGAGAAATCTGCATCCTGAGGCTGAGCCTTGGCCACCGCTGTGCTATCAGATACCGGACAGAAAGCAAAGCCTGCACTCTGACCTGAAGCTTAACAGACTGACCACCCAGAGATAATGCGAATAATGATGAATAATGGGGTTGACAGAGTTTGTCCTGTTGACTATCGCACAACTGATGGAACATTTTAGTTTTGAGCACGAACACACGGTGCAGTGCCCCCTGCTGGCTAAGGGCTGCGTGGCCGCAGATTGGTTAGAATGCTCATGCTGATTCCTCTCCACCGCCTGCAGAGGGCATGCGATCACCAGGACCTTGGACCAGTGGAAGAGGGACAACCTAGTCTGAGGAGTCCTGCTTCCTATCATTTGGATGGGTGGGCGTTTCTCAGGGGAATAGATGGTACCAGGATGTGCAGTAGGTAGAAGACAAGCTGGTGGAGACAGTGTGATGCTCTGGGCAATGTTCTGCTGGGCAATGCTCTGGGCAATGTTCTGCGGTTCTCCAGTTATTCCTGTGGAGGGTACTTTGATGCGTGACACCTATTGCGACGTTATTGCAGACCACATATATCTGTTTATGGCAACAGTATTCCTCAAAGGCAGTGCCATCTGTCAGTGGGATAATTGGCCCTGTCACACTCCATGAACTATTCAGGAATGGCTTGCGGAACCTGACGAAGAGTTCAAGAGTTCAAGGTGTTGGCCCGGCCCCCATATTCCCCAGATCTGAATCCTGTTGTGCATCTCAACAGCAAGTCTGATGCACGGCTTCACCTCGCAACTTAAGGGACTTAAAGGATCCACTGTTCATGTCTTGGTGCTAAGTACTACAGGACACCTTCAGAGGTCTTGTCGAATCCACGCCTCAGGGGGTCACAACTGTTTTGGTGGCACACGGAGGACCAACATATTAATGCTTTGGCTCTTCGCCGTATATGTATAATTGTGTATCTCATAGACAGCAAAAAGCGATATCCTAAAATCAACGAATTCTGATGCACCTGTATCGCCCCCCCCCGGTGGTTACTGTGATTGCAGGGTTTCTGGGGTCGGATGTGAGCATTGGTACCGGGCTGGGGGGGTCTTGTGAAGATGTGGGTCTACATGTCTTCAGGCCGAGTGAACTGGAAGAGAAGAATCATTTTTCTCCCAACCTAATAACAACACACACACCTGGAATACTCAATAATACGACATTAATATAATACAACATAAATGGAGCATTGAACTATTTATATAAGTAATAATTTAACAATGTGGCTTGAAAAGGAGTATGTGTGTATATGTATAAAATGCTGCTAATAACAGTTTTTTTGTAGCTCAAACAGAGCACTGAAGGGGGGGGGGGGGGGGGCGATTTATCAGCCCTCGCTTAATCTTTCTTTGATGCACACAGCCAATGTTCCTGGATGCCTGCAGCTTCTGTCACCCTGTGTGGACACTGTTAGCATATTCAAATGATTCTGCATTAATAACAATATCAAATCACTGAGATGGAAAGACACCAGACGCACTTTAGGGACCTGGCTCCCCTCGTTCCGAATGGCCTCCGGCTGAGTCGATAGGCACACGGGGGGGTGGGGGGATGGCGGTGGTGGCAGTAATCTCACGCGGTATGTGAACGTGGTCTCCGGACTGTCGATGTGATTGCGTTGCAGATGGCTCCTTCAGAGAGTCTGCCTGGAGGGCGTGCGGGCGCTGTGTGATTGAGCTGTAGTGTCTGACCTGCTTGTTTGTCAGGAGGGATGTTCTGACTCACATACATAGGGAGTCTAAAATGAGAAAAACATATCAATTAGCCAGTATCAGTTATCTTTAAAGGGAGAAAGTGGAATTTGAAACAGTAGTAAAACTAATGAAATTGTTGATTCTATTTGAGATAACATAATTCGAGGCTGTTACGAAGCAATTCCACCCAGTGCAGAACTTCACAAGTGGGCAAGGCTGCTAATTGGCCCTCGTCACAAATTGGCGAGGCTGCTGATTGGTCACCTTCACAAGCGGATGAGGCTGCTGATTGGCCTTGTGTGGCTGTGTTTCGATGAGGATAAGCTTCTGACGTTCTTACCCTGACAGGCCACAGAGAGGCCCCACTGACTGAAAGTTCCTGATACCTGTCCAGATGTTTCCTCTGGGTTTGGTATGGAGACTAAGAATGAATGCTTGTTAGATGTTACATTCCGGCACCTTCTGCCATGTCGTTGCTTGACAAACACCCTTGACAGTGGAACATCTGGTGGGAATGTGGTGAGGAGAAGGTGTGGGTGACTATAATTTTCCACCCCATTCAAAGCCCTCAAGTCAGGAGCGGGTTGTGTGCTGTTTTGGAGGGGGGGGCTGACGCCTTTCCGTGCATGGGGGGGTGAGTCATCATGTGTCGCACGGAAGCTGGAAAAGTACTAGACTGAAACCTCAGAGGTGTGAGCATGCCCGATCTGTGTTTTGATCTCGGGATGACGTCATCACCGTCGCTTATCTGACAGCTCCAGGAGGGGCACATCTGTGCCAGTCAGCTGATGAGGCGTCTGACTGGGACAGATTCCAACACCTCCATCACTGGGAAGTGGGGCTGGCCCAGTGGCACTTGAGGCTGAGAGCCTTGTGGGGCATTGTGGCTCATTAGCTTGGGCAGCTGTTAGTGATCTTACAGGTCGATGTGAGTGTGTGCGGTACAGTCTTAACGTCAGACCCTAAATAACACAGCTTGTAAGTTAGCATGGGTACCAGTCAAAGAGCTGTTCTCTAACTCACAACTAAAGCTGGAGAATGACTAGTTTGAATAGTTTGACTTGGTTTTCTTACAGCTTCTGTTTATTCTCATCCTCTTGACCTCTGAAGCTCTCCACAGAAGCAGTGTCTGAATGCCCACGCCTCAGATCAGCTCCGGTCCACGTCCTGCACTTTCCCCAGCGCCCACACGCCAGTGACGCTCTTCGTGTTCCTCGAGGCCCTTGTACGTGTTTTATTTGCCCCCTTAACGCGCGCACCTGCTTCGACAGGTGTGGCGTTTTAAATTGTGCGCGTTTAAAAAATAAGTGTTGAGGACAGAGTCTCTTTTCTGTAAGGAGTCACCTCTCGGGCCTGACTGGACACTTACACAGAGCCTCCTGATGGCGTTAAGGCAGATGACACAGGATTCTGGGTGCAGTATCCACATTGAGAGGTAGTTGCCGTGAGAGATGGTCGCCACGGGGACTGTCGTAACCGGGGCTGATTAGCTTCTTGGGCTCAGCCGCTACCCCCATTATCTTTTAATACAGAGAACAATTAGCCGGCATGATACAGGAAGGCAGCACAGAGCGAACATAATACTTCATTAATGCCTTAATTTTCCCTGAAAGATTGCAGCTGAAGGACCTGCTTTAATAGGAGCAAATTAAACCCAAAGATGAATTTAACCCCGCTGTTGCATTTAAACTCCATCCCATTATTGGCGGAGTCAGCCCAGGTCAGTGCACGGCTTCTGCCCCAAGCACCGCCGATCCCACGATCGGCAAAGAACGAACGGGTGAGATTAAGGCCTGCAGTGATGGGTGTGTGAGGCGGCATACGTCTTACTGATGAAGTCCCGGAATTGGCGGATAATGTGCTTCCGAAATGCCAGCGGGGGGTCAGGACGTGAAGAGAGATGCCGTTGGAGTGCGGGAGGAGGAAATGAAGGAATGTGCTGGAAGAGTGTTCCGTTAGTGTCACGGTGCGAACGGAGCCTTTGTTTATACACAGACGTGTAGGGAGGGAGCTCAAACTAATCAGCTTAATAACAGGCAGATGAGAGGGAACGATTAACTTCACGTTTGGAGAACAAACTCCGGAAACAATCTGTGTTGTAATAACCTAATTCGAGATTCAACAGTTAATTGTCATATGCACAATGAGCAGTCAGTTCCACTATGAAGTGAAAGTTTTACTCTGCACGTCCTTCCAGCTACTGGTAAACACATATTAAACACAAATCACAGATGCAAATTAAAGTGCTTATAGTAAGTCAATGGATGCGTTGACATGGTGGATGGTAACACACACACAGTGCAGTGTAAACACCATGCAAGCAGTGCAAAGGAGAGGGTTTGATGAACATGCAGAGAAACACAAACTGATCTGTGTCATTGTAGCCTGATGAACACAAATATACCGATGTGGCTGGTGACAATGGCAAGAAAAGATTATCTCTGTCAGCAGGCAAATGTTCCAGATAGATCCGGAAGGTGAGCTAAAAGGGTCCCTCACAATAGAACCTGGGCTCCCTTGTCTGGAATTGCTCCTGCCCTCATTTTCCACTGACAGAGTTAGCATCCTGTAATTTAAAACAAGCATTTTTATGGCGACCCCTGACCTCCTATATTGACTTGCTGTCTCACAGCCTAACAGTAAACCTCTGACGTTATTAAAACCTCCCCCAAACGTATCGTTAGTATTTTTAACATGGCGTTGATTATTGGAAACCCATAAAGGGACTTTTTTTGAATGAGGAAAGGTTGCAAAGAGCCATTTTATTTATTACCATAATCACATTCAGCCTTTAGCCGGATGGGCAGGGTCAGACAGGCCATAAAACGAACAGGTCAGGTCACACCTTCTGAAGCATTAATCGCTTAGAGAACGATCGCGCCATATTCAAGCAGGATCGTTTGTGGCTGTGTTTTGAATGCTGCTATATTTCATCCAGGTAGGAGAGTTTGCAGGGAGATATTTTTATCGCCCCTTTTATTTGACCACTTGGAGAAAATGGTCATTGGGCCATTTGTAAGATCCGTGCTCTCTTTGTACAGCAAATACTCTGTTTAATCTGTAAGTGTTTTCTGTAAGGAATATAATGCTGTTAATCCACTCTTCCTCAGAGAAGCAGAGGTGTGTTGAGGAAGGAAGGTTAATGACTTGTTATTTTATTGTTCTCTTCGCTTCTTTCACTGGTACTTCTGGGATCAGAGCTCGTCTCTGGTAGCCCAGGGACTCAGTGGTGCTTAAAGGACAACCGCCTTCATGGGCCTAGTTACCAGTAAGCTGTTAAGCTGACGAGTTGCAGGGAAGCCTGACTGAGGCTGCTGGTGGAGGTGGTCCTGAACACTCTGAGTGCTGACCGTGGTCCTGAACACTCTGAGTGCTGACCGTGGTCCTGAACACTCTGAGTGCTGACCGTGGTCCTGAACACTGATGAGTGCTGGTCTGTGGGTGGGATGTGAGTGCTGTCTGTGGTTCTGAACATACTGAGTGCTGACCGTGGTCCTGAACACACTGAGTGCTGGTCTGCATGTTGGATACGTGTTCTGTCTGTGGTCCTGAACACTTTGAGTGCTGATTGTGGTCCTGAACACTGATGAGTGCTGGTCTGTGGGTGGGATGTGAGTGCTGTCTGTGGTTCTGAACATACTGAGTGCTGACCGTGGTCCTGAACACACTGAGTGCTGGTCTGCATGTTGGATACGTGTTCTGTCTCTGTTCCTGAACACTCTGAATGCTGACCGTGATCCTGAACATACTGAGTGCTGACCGTGGTCCTGAACACAATGAGTGCTGGTCTGCATGTTGGATACGTGTTCTGTCTGTGTTCCTGAACACTCTGAGTGCTGGTCTGACATTATGCTGGAGGCGGTGGTCCTGATGTTAGTGACATCTATCTTCTATATTTCTTGGGCTCCTTAGTTTCTCTTTCACACCCCTCAGTACCAAGATCACCGCCACCCCCGCCCCCACCCCTGTCCGATCAACAATTTTCACCATTGCCACCCCCCCTTGGTCGGAAATGCTACTGTCCCCCAGTCCACAACTTTTATTGTGAATTTAGGTCATGACTTACTGTCCAATGGATAATACGGGTTCTGAGGGTAAACCAGATGAGAACCATTAATTTAGAGTCAGCAAAAAACTCTTTTTGCGGTGAAACCATGGTAGAACGAATGTGATGGGGTCTGGTGGGGTGCTGCTGGGATCCTCCTTCAGAACCCCCCCCTCCATCTGCCCCCTTTTAAATAGCTCTGACATGAAAAGGGCAGGCAGTAAGGAATTAGCCTCCTCTGGCTCTGATATTACTTCCTGCACCCCCCTCCCCACACGCAGGCTCTGGTGGAGACACTCTCTCGCGCTCGTTCTCCTGTGACCACCCCTTGCTCGTTAATGGGAATGTTTCATCCCGGAGGCAGGAGCCGTTGTTAAAAAAGTGCTGATGAGGGCTGTTTCTGTGGGTCCCCCCCAGCGTAGGGAGGGGTCGAGGGCGTATCGTGCTTTTAGCCTGAGGTCAAATGCTGTGTGTGGTAATTGTCTTTAGGTATGTCTGTTTTCTCATTATATTCTAATTGCACCACACTTAGTTTCCGCAGGAAGCAACACATCCTTGCATCTCTGACATCATAATTCAGCCATAACACCCTTACTCTTTTGCCTGTGACATCCTTCCTCTTTCGCCTGTACCATCCTTCCCCTCTCACCTGTACTATCCTTCCACTTTTGCCTGTGACATCCTTCCTCTTTCACCTGTAATGTCCTTCCTGTTTCACCTATAACATTCTTCCTGTTTCGCTTGTAATGCTTTTCCTCTTGCAGGCATAGTGCCCTTTCTGTTACGGACGCAGGACACTACAAAACAAAAGGCCTATGAGGGGTCAGGAAACAAACAGGGAGTAATACTGAAATTAACCAAAACCGTAAAACAAAGCACAACTAAGGAACTAAGCAAAAAACACAGGGAATAGAACACACAGTGACATTCACAATGGCAGACCGAAGAGCAGGATACACACAAGGCATCAGGGCAAACCAAGGACAGGTGTAACTTGTAATCAGCTTAATCAAGGGGAACATAATTAACTAGAAACAGGTGCTGTGGATTACAATTAACTGATTATAGAACGCTATGAAACACTGAAAGCTAACACTAGCAAAGAACCAAAGAACGCACAAACATAAAACAAAACACAGACAGGATAAAGCAAAACAGGAGTACAAGGATAAACCATAAAAGATAAGGACAAACCAAAAGCTAAGGATGAAATAAAACCCAAAAATAAACAAACAGTGAGGCAGACCAAAAGCCAGCCTCAAACCTATGACTGGAGGAGGGACAGTCTTGGTCCCATATGCTCAACCTATAGAGCTATGCAGCAGCCCAGGGAACAAGGAAAACACACTAGGGACTAGTACAATGACAGAGGGAACAGGATGGCCAGCAACACCTGCTGGCCAAACGGGGACCGAACACATAGGACAGGGATGGACGGGCACCGACCCTGAGACTTTCTTTTTTACGCCTGTAACATCCTGTCTATTTCGCTTGTAACACCCTTACCCTTTTATACCTGTAACATCCTTCCTGTTTCGCCTGTAACACCGTTACTCTTTTATACCTGTAACATCCTTTCTGTTTCGCCTGTAACATCCTTACCCTTTTATACCTGTAACACCCTTCCTGTTTCGCCTGTAACACCCTTACCCTTTTATACCTGTAACATCCTTCCTGTTTCGCCTGTAACATCCTTACTTTTTTTATACCTGTAACACCCTTCCTGTTTCGCCTGTAACACCCTTACCCTTTTATACCTGTAACATCCTTCATGTTTCGTATGTAACACCCTTACCCTTTTATACCTGTAACATCCTTCATGTTTCGCATGTAACACCCTTACCCTTTTATACCTGTAACATCCTTCATGTTTCGCATGTAACACCCTACCTCGCATGATAAGGGTTATGATCCTCACAGCCAACGCTACCAACCAGACTTAACAACTATTTAGAATGGCCTGGCTAATGTGGTGGATTTGATGGTATCATCAGTTGTTTTGGTCAGACTCAGTAATTAGACCCATTAGAATGTTCCTCTTTGTTTTGGGACGATGGAGTTTTTCCCACAAGCCTGCTGAGTGGATCATTACATTTCCAGAATCTTCTCTTGGGGCTACAGCCATGGATACTGTGAACAAAGCCAGCATTGTGTACGCTATGGGAAGTTAATTATGGCAGTTGGGCATCGTTTACTCAGCGGTACTTACAGGGCGTGCAGGAAATTATGCCACCTGGTTGTCATGGTAACTGTTTAAACACCCACAGCAAATGCTGTGGGATACTTCTCTGCAGCTGGTCTGCCCTCATTGGGGCAATAATACGGTTTTACTGAAGTTAAAATTTTAAAACATTTTCCCCCAAAATAAAGTTTATTCTAACTTTACAAATAGCTGAAGTTATGCAAATATGTGGTCAGATTTGATAGTTATCAAATCTGGATTGTCACAACTTCTACTGAAACCCACCCTCAGCTGCTGGTATAAAGTCAGCAGTTGCAGCTGTTGTACAGTCTTTGTGGGGGCAGGCCTTGGGGCGGATGCCCCGCCCACAGAGAAATCACTCTGCTTGCCAGTTTGGTGCAGTTTCTGCTCTGGCTCCATTTGACGACCTGAGGGGAGATTTTGTATTTCATTGGGCTTCAAGCGATTGTAGAACTTTTTATAGATTCCGAACAGGAATGCAGTCGAGACTTTGGCTGGCTGAGATTCAGCTTTCATCCTCCTTTTATAGTCCTATAAATGTATAAATTCAGCATTCAGGGGGTTTTAATAACATTTCAGTCCAGGAAACAGTGTGCTGTGCACAGGGTTGAATGAATGAAGGAATACTAACAAGACCAGTACGGGCTCTGGATACGTGGGAAAGATTTCAGAGTGGCTGAATGGCAACAGACTGGCTTAATGACATATATCAAGGGGCGAATGGTAGGAGACCATACCCGTGAATAATGACTGGTAGCGAAATTAATCTGATAAATGGTTACGCACCACATGTGGAATTAGAAATGGTGCAGAAGTGAGTAGAAAGTGTAAATCTGTCTCAAGTGGTTCTAATTAAATTAATTAAGTTAAATCACACAAGGTTCTAGGTCAGATATGACTTTGTACCAATAGTCTGCTGCCAATTGGAATCTAAAGACAGTGTGATATGACTAAACAGAGGAGTGTACTGGCCCCTGAGAGCATTTCTACACTGAGGGTACTCTCTGCCTCCGTTTTACGAACTCAGTCAGAAACGCAAATGCCGTGAAGGTACTGCCGGCTGTTACCATGGTAACACAGCCGGCACGGTACCCGGCACCCGAGGACCCGAACACCGGGGCTGTTGGCCAATGAGGAGCCAGAGGGAAGTGTGGGTGGGGGGTTGTCACTCCATGGCGTTTGTGTTCATCCACGGGGTTTGTCATTTTGACGCCAAACAATGTCAGCCATGTTCAGGTGACACTGACATAGAGCGACTCTGCCTCCTCATCTTCTTCTTTCTCAGAGATGTTTGTGGTCATTTTGTCACTCTTAACACAGTTGGGGAGGAGGGTTGGGGCGGGGGATTTTTCCAGCTTACTGCTGTGGCCCCCAGGTAAGAGAGCTGGCTCTCTAATCGTGTGATTGGTCTACCCACACCATAACAGCATTTTTCCCATCAGCCCCAGCTCCTGATAGCACTTCTAGAGTGCATGGTTGCTATAGTAACTGAATACTGCCTCTCGGCCGTGTTGGTCCTGGAGTTGTGTGAGGTACATGGAGGGAGGGACCTAGGCTGTGCTCCAAGAGCTCAGCTGTCTGGCTCTTTTGTCAGCTCCCGCGAGCAGCCCCATACTGATATCGATCCCTTTCCATTGGTCTATGCAGAACTCGCCAGACCCAGCCTGTGGTCATCCCAGCCACGTGACTCCAAGTGATCAATAAACAATCATAGGCCCTGGGGATGTGTTAAAATGAGCCCGCGGGATCATTATGGGCCACAGTCACAAAGGCAGGAGTATGGCAAGACGGACAGGACAAACTGTGCAGGCACCTGCACCCAGAGTGCTCAAGGGCTGATTACAGTACAGCGACCACTAGTGTCAGACCAGGGCTCATCTTTGCACCTCCTAGGTTCTCCTCTGTTCCTTAGGTCCTTTTCTAGCATGTATAAAATTTAGAGAGTAAAACCTTTTCTGATTGCGCCTTTTGATAGCGTGATTCCTGCTCCCAAGCCGTAAGTCAGGTAAAGCTATGAATTCAGCACGCGACAGGAACTCGGGGCATCAGAAGATGAAGTGACCGTCTGGGTGATCCGAAGACAGCCGCTTGCCAGATAGCCTTCAGAATTACTATCCAGGAGGACGGGAACTGCATACTCGCCATTTTCACAGAGTGACCAGGCTCCTTCTGGGTCCCGCGTAACCCTCGGACCTGCCAGCGGGAGCCGGCTGACAGCGGCTCTATTCTGGTATCGTGGCTGGATGGAGCGTCATCTCTGCTCCCCATGGCTTGTCTTGGAGAGCTGGCTGCTGGTGGGTTTGCCCGGTCGTGATTTTTCTCCTAACCCCCCCCCACCCCGCAATACACAATGCCGGAAAACACCATGGGTATCGTACATCCAGTGGCCATGTGGGGAAACCGCCACTGGAGGCTCCCTGGGTATTGTACATCCAGTGGCCATGTGGGGAAACTGAAACTGGAGGCTCCCTGGGTATCGTACATCCAGTGGCCATGTGGGGGAACCGCCACTGGAGGCTCCTTGGGTATCGTACATCCAGTGGCCATGTGGGGAAACTGAAACTGGAGGCTCCCTGGGTATCGTACATCCAGTGGCCATGTGGGGAAACTGCCACTGGAGGCTCCCCGCCATTGTGTTGCCTTTGGCTAATGGGACTCATTTGACCAGCTGTCTGATGTAACATGCGGCTGATGTAACCTTACTGCTCCCCCCTGTGGCGGTTTGTGCTACTGTGAGACCCCGGTGACTGGAGCAGGGGGCAGTTGAATCAGGCGCAGGTCAGGAGTCGTTGACGCGCTGTTTGAGGTTGAGCGTTGGATTCTGCATCCAACGAGGAGCTTTTAGCTTACATTTTGCTACGTTAGGGTGGGACCGTAGCGGACTTGCAGCCCTCTGATGTCATTAGCACTATAGAGCAGATGTTATGTAAGTATAGCCCATGTTTCAGGCTCTAGAGCATCTCTACATGTTCAGCTATTGGTCCGTTCTGGTACTGAAATGGCCGCCCAGGAACTGCACGTTCGTACATAGATGATCGGGGAAACCTGCTCCTCTGGGCCTATCCCCCTCTTTTAAGGGGTCCACTGGAGTGGCCCTCAGCTTCTGGGCTGGTCAAGCTGCTCCACACCCATGACCAGGATGATTAATTCCCTCTCTGTGGACCTGACAGGCTCTCCATATCGGGTGCCAGATTGGCTCTTTTTAATTGAGGTGGATTGACCCACACATCACGTGGGAGCTTCTGTTCGACTGTCCATCAACACCAAACAAACATAACCATTGCTGTGGGCCATCTGCTCTCTTATTGCCCCAAAAAAGAGATGTACTAACATTTTACAGCTTGTCATATCCATTTTTCTCAAGCTGTTTTAGGAAACATCCTTGCTCTTGTTCAAAGTCTGTACCCCTGGAGACACCCTTGCTTGTTCACCCACCTCCTGCCCAGTGTTTCCCAATCCGGTCCTTGGGGACCCACAGACAGTCCATGTTTTTGTTTCCTCCCAGCTCCCTATGGGGAGCACAAAATGTCTGGCAGGGATCTTGGAGGAAGCAAAAACATGGACCGACTGTGGGTCTCCTAGGACTGGATTGGGAAACACTGCCTTAGAGGAAAGCTCACACCAGTCTGCTGGAATTACCCCTTATGCTGGCACTTGGCCTCGGTCTGAGATTACAGTACCAGAGTGTCAACCACCTGCTTCATCTTGTAACCGTGGTCTTGTTCCTTCATACGCCTTCCCTATTTAAAAACCCTCTCCTTCCGAGTTGTTAGTGGGGATGGTTATTATTGTTGTTGGCCAATGGACAGATCTGCATTCTGCCTCTCGATGTGCGATTAGAAGAGTTTATGAAGCGTTTAATCTCAGTCTGTCTCTGGACCTTTTTTTTTCATGAACCTTCAGATGGGTTGGCCAAGTAGGAGCTCTGGCTGACTGTTACACTCCACCCGAATGGAAGCTCAAAAATAGGGTGGTGGGCTCTGATTCGGCTAGACCAGTACCACTCATCGTGTTCTTGTGGGGGGCGTGGCTTGTATGTGTAGGCCACGCCCCATCTTTGTAGAAGAATTGCTTGGTCAAAAGAGTGTGGATCGTGACATCATCCTTGGGTGAGCAGCGGGGAGGTGGTCTGGCTTGGCTGCTCTAAAGGCCTTTAATGCTCTTGTGCATCTAGAATTTCCAACCCATCTTTAGTCAGTATTTTTCAGATGGGGAAGGAGGCGGGTTAGATGCCCTCAATCGGGACTCAATCACCCTGCGTCGCCCCCAAGTGGCTGCTCCCCAGCATCGATTCTCCTTTAGCGTCAGACTTCCTCTCCCACCCCAGATTGTACGTCCAGGATGTTCTCCTTCCTGAATGCTTTGTAAACAGTAACCAGCCCGTTTGCATAACGCCAGTGTTTAAAGATGCCTGGATTGTAGGTGTCATTAGAATGGGTCGATGTCCATGCTGGCTGATGCTGCAAAGACCCCCGTCGATCGGCAGTTTGCGCTGTCCGCTCATGCTATACAGCACCACAGGCTCCAGGTTTTTTTCCCAGCATGCCCTTGGCTCTCGCCTGCCATTTATTGACCCTGTGTAAGCCCCCCACTGCCACATTTGGGTTTATGGTTCCTGTTAGAACCTTTTGTGGGAAAAGGATTGGTTCCAAGTTGCTGCAGGGGGGTCACAGAGGCCTCCATGCAGAGTCGCCTAACTCCGACCCCGACGCTGTCCCCTGTCAACGTTGTGTAGTGGGACGGCTGATTCAGCTTTTTCTCTCAGCCTAATCCTTTTTGCACATCTGGAGATAAACACAGTAAATGAAAAAGATAATTGGCCCATTATAGAGTAATGGAATTAGGGAAAACGTGTTGAAAAAATTGGGATTAAACACCCAGGGGAGGTCATCTGTTAATGTTATTTTGGTGTCTTCACTGTAGTTCTAATCTCATTTGAGATTGTTTGATTTAAGCCTGGGGCTTTATCAGAGACGCTGATGCATGCTGGGAAACGGCTTTGAAGAGTTAATGTGGAGAAGGACGCGTGATGAGCGCAGGCCGCACGGAGAACGTTGCGGGAAAGCGCTTTAGTGGCGCTCTGAAATATTCCTGCTGACAGCCCCCACGAATCTGTGAAGCTGAGTGCAGGAGACGTATCGTCAGGCCCTAATTAGCTTCCCCTGTTTCCATCCTGGTACAAAGAAGGTAGATAATGTGGGATAGGTCCAGCAGGAGGAGTTGCGGATCCGCCTTAAATGTGGTTCCAGTCAGTCCTCTTGACGCGGATCGGCTCTGATAGGCCGCAGATCCCCGCAGAAGAAAGGCGGCTTTGGAGCCCCGGTCTGTGCCTTTCGTAGCCCCCCACCCCCCCCCCAGGCGCAGTGGGGTGTCAGGCCTCCCTCTGCCCAGGCCTGTCTGGCAGTGATAAGAGGAGTAGGAGGTGTGTTTGCCCCCCTGCCGCCCCCCCTGTGCAGCCTGACCGTTTGATCGTGGCAGGGGGCCCTGAGGGTAGTGGATCTACTGGAGGATATCTGCTCTGGGGATACTAGGGAAGGTCAGCAGAGCTGCACCCCCCTCTGACAGTGTGTAAATGCCATTGTGGCAGGGGGTAGAAGTTCTTAACTTGGTCCCGAAAGCAGATATCCTGTACGACCTGTCAGCGGGCTTGTCGTCTATGGAACTGAATAAACAGATTTGGGAATAAAAGTGGCTCCAGAAAGCGACTGTGAGATTCTGGGTCACGCGAGGTCAGTCCTGACAGGTCCCACATGCTCCCCCTGATGGATGCAGCCGGTACTGTCCACACGGCCGGTTCCACCTCAGGATGACCAGGGGATCTGCCGGCGTCCCGATCTGCCCTGGAAAGGTCAAAGCGATTAGCGCTATTCCTGTCCGTGGCTGGTAATGAGCGTCCGGTGATTGACAGGGCTGTGGCATCTGGGTGGCCCCCGGGGGCTGTTTGTGTCTCGCTGTGGGGAGTGTCCCGTGCTCAGAGAGAGCATCCACACACTGTGGCTGGCAGACGGAAACACACACGGGTTTGAAGCGGGACCCAGCAGTAACCGGGACTCTTTCGCTAGTGAAATATAATATATATAAACAATATTCTGTGTCTCAGAAAAGCTTCTCGGGGATGAATCTCAGCTGGGGGGCTCGACTGCACCAGGCGCGTCGCTCCAAGCTGAGGCTGAAATGCACAAAATCCGCACCCTCAGCCCCTCCCCTCACCGTCCTTGGGCCAGTCTAAAAACCCTCCCCGACCCTGAACAGCCACAGGGGCCAGGTTCACATGGTGCAGTGTGTGCAGTGAATCCTGCATTCCAGTAGGGGGGCATCCCCCCTTGCCCCCCTCCCCCAGGTGAGCGGACGGTAGATATAGACTCTTGCATAGCTATTTCCAGGTGCGCCGGGGCTTTTTTTGGAAGTGTAATATTAGTGTTGGGATGGGCCACTTGAATAATTGAAGCGCCCCGCAGGACTGTGTGCCCGTCTGCTCTCATAAAGGCCACAGGGCCGCTGCGGCTGGGGCTCCATCAGGCGTGACGGGGGGGGGCATGAATAATGGAGGTCTCCCTGCTGAC
>JAODJU010000025.1:14275292-14289377 GCA_026776725.1 Gnathonemus echidnorhynchus | reverse complement strand
CCCCGCCCCGGCATCCTGGCATTCAGAAGCTTTCTCTTCTCTGGCTACTCGTGCTAATTATAGCATTAAAGGATCATGGGAAATGTCGAATTTGTCTTGAATGTACTGACCCCGAGGCAGCCCAGAGCTGGACAATGCTAATGGGCTCTCCACGATGGTTAGACGCTTTGTGTTGGCGTTTCGTTGAAGTTTTAGCCTGTTGGGTCCCGGCTGGTCACCCGCTGTTTGGCTGAGGGACACGAGCGTCTTGCTCCTGGTTACACTGAGGCTGGCACCCTGGCTCTTTACTCATTTGGCCTGGCGGGGGGGAGGGGGGGGGGCAGCTTTAAAATGCTGAGCTGACCTACGGTTGTGTGCATTCCACTTGCAGCCATCGTCCCTGATTTTTCCTGATGTCCCCTTGTGTCACAATGTCACTCTTGACCTGGTCGGCCCCAGGTGTGCGTGAGCTTCCTCCAGGAAAGGCTGTAGGAGTGTCCTATCTCTGACTAGGACTGCGACGCCTCCTCCCTTCTGCTTACTGCCTCTACCCGAAATACAAGGAACACACCCCACCGTTGGCCACAGCCTGGTCCCGAGCTGTGAGCCATTACTTCCTAATACCGCTCATCCGCTTTAGCCTGTAATATCTTTTTGCCGTGATGGTGCCCATAATTTCAATCTGACCTTCGACATCGCTGTAAATCACCAGCACGGCTTTTTGCAGACATGCTTGAGCGCTTGAGCGTTTGGTTATGCCTGGGTTGTGTCATGTCTGATCTGTCACATGGGTCAATTGTACTCCATCTGTTTATAGCTGTCCCTCACTCTTACCTAGTACCACGGCAGAAGGTATTTTAAATCCAAAGCAACGCAGTTTGTGCTTTGGAAATATTGACACCTGTATGTCCTGGCCACCACTTCATCACAGGTGTGGACTGATTGGGAACTGAGAGGTGACATGGTGAACTTCAAAAGAGAAACAGGTTATCACTGCGCCTCCGACTTTCCTTTTTATTGTGGTGAGTGTGCTTTAAACTTGTTTGCTGGGGCAGAGCTTAAGGTGCCGCAAATGACCTTAGGAAGCCTCACGGCTGGTCAGCTGGCCTGTAGACATGTGAGCTAGTGATTTACAATGCCGTTTTATGATTTCAGAACAAAGGCGAAGCTGTCTGTGAGCCCTCTGTGGCCAGATCATGCGTCTGATGACCATGTAAGCTACAAAGCTACTCGATGATAAATAATTTGAAAAGCAGATGCATGAGGAGGACTTTGGAAGATCCCCTGAGTGTAGCCAAGCTTCATTTTCCAGAATATGGAGAGAGCTGTGTTTACTGGAATTAATCAGACACGGGCTATTTTAGGTTGGAGGGAAATGGTGAGTGATGTCACTGTGAGGGCAGGGACGATCTAAACAGAGCTGGAATTAAATGGCTGAGATGAGAATGAAGTCAGAATCTAGTATCCACAAAATGCAAATCCTGGCTGCTTGTATGGCAGGGTGTCAAGTTTCTGCTCTGAGTAATCCCCAAAGACCCGCTTGGGGTTAGCATCAGAGGTCTGCTCTCCACCAAATGCTCCCCACCGGTCAGGATGATAACGACAATAACTCCTTAATGTGTAGATGATTCAGTGCAGAAGTAGTGCAGGCAAACCAATGTCAATCTGCAGTGTCAATGTGCCATGAAAAGTCACCTACCAGCAGAACAGTGACCCAAAGCGCTAACCCTGATCTACACTGGGCCTGTTTGAAAATTCGGAGGCCATATGTGTACTTCATTCATTAATGTTACAAACTGGGTCACATGAAATGGTGTTGTATGTCTTCAAAGCCCAGTAACGATCTACCGGACCATAGCCTCGGATGGCTCAGATGGATTGAGAGCTCCGGGTCTGATGGTCAAACTTGAACAGCCACCCCACCGATGCGTATTCAAGTCTTGGGTGATGGTGACCTGTTCCTGATGTCTGGGGACCCATTGGAAGTGCAAAGGGGCTTCGCAAGGATGCAAGTAGAAAGAAACCGTGTCAGTCAGCTCTTAGTGCTGAACTCTGGGGACCTGGTGCCTCTCTGCAGATACGATGCTTCTCACGTCTTCACAGAAGGTGCCTGGGCGAGGACCAGGAGAGCGTCTCCCGTCTCGGAGGATTGGACGCGGTTCAAAGACACGCTCCTGTACCGAGCTAAGCCGTTTACGGCTGAAGGGGCGTCGCCCTCTATCATGGCTCGCAGTGCACCTGCGCTAACGGGCAACAAAATAGGATTTTAACAGCGTAACGCCCCGGTTTTGTCCCAGCAGCTTGGATCCCGCCGTGTCTTAGGGATCCATCATGCAGACGGACGGGGGATCGTCCTCCATTGTGCATCGATACGAGCGAGAAGCCGAGGGCTGCGTGCCAATGTGGCGGTGACCTTGGCGGGACGTGTAGTAGGGGGGGTCTCATCACACGCCCGCAGCTCCGTGGAACACGTGCTGCTCCCCGGCTTATTTTTCTCACCGCATCTCCTGCGCGCCGACGTGTTACCGTTGACGGTATAATTTTATTTTTAGCTTTTCTTCAGGCTCCCTGAGGCGAGCGAGTTAAAAGCAGGAGGAGTGAGGCGGAAGGTCACGCGTTGGCGTGACGGCGCGTGCGTGCAGGGTGCAGGGGGGACGCGAGATGGACCGGCCGTCCCCGCGCCATGCGTCTTCCCTGAAAGCGCGGCATCTGGTCCGTCATCATTTGCGGAGGCGCTAATTAAAAATCGTGCCTGAAAGTCTGTTCCGTGCACAAACTTTGCGGAGCAACAAAGGTGGTGGCGGAGGGGGGGGGAGGGATGGATTGGAAAGTGAGCGTGTCGCTAATTCATCCATCGGGATGTGATCCCCGGAAGATGAACGGAAGGCCAGGGACATGTTAAACGTTGAGGATAATATCCTTCCGATAACGACTCATTAAACGGCACTATACATTATCTGGGGAGCACACCTGCTCTCCTTTTAATGTGCTCATCGCCGCGCTAATTCTGTTGTCAGATAAGAGGAATGCGCCTTGGAGAAACAGCTCGCTGAGGTTTTTCTGTGCTTTATAATGCGGTCGCATTTTACCTTTTGCGATGCATAACCTGCCTTTTCAGTGCCGGCCCTGCATTCCCCTGACCTCCGGCTGTGGGTAAGCTGGGAAAAGTCACAGATCCAGGTAGAATCTGTGCGTACTGTAAATTACATAAGGGCGCTGAGTGGCTCAGTGGGTTAGAATATTTGGCCGGTGATTGGTTCAAATCCCAGGGTCAGAGGAGTGATGTCACCGTAGGGCTTCTCAGCAAGACTCTTAAACCTCAATTGCTCCAGGGACTGTCTGACCTTGCTTTCTCAAAAAAAAGGTACTTTACGCTGGATAAAAGTTTCTGCTAAATAAATAAATTAGATAGTGAAAAGTACCATTCCGAAAGGGGTTTGAAGTGTTCTTCAGTTCTCACCTGGCTGTACCTCATGCATCTGCAGGAACAGTTCGGTAAACAAAGGAAATCTGTGTGATGTAGAGAGCACTTAACTTAGTCAATGTAGCATACAGGGATGATTATTATCAGAAGCGGCCATTGGTAGCTGAGTTGTGTATCAGGACTCGACCAAACTTACAGCCTTATATCCAGTTTTTGTCTAACGTGCCGTGTATAAAGAAATCGGTCAATTAAGATGGAAAGGGAGATTAAAAGCCAGAGAAATTCCAGGGAAAGGTGTGACAGGTGTGTCAATCAATACCGAAATTTTTTACATTAATATCATGACAGGCCGATTGGCCACGGTGTTCATGTAGAGAGAGAGAGGTGGTCGCTGTCAATGGAAATCAACAGCTGGCGAGAAACACACAAGCAATATCAAGCCTTTAAGAAGTCAAACACATTAAAACATCTCAAATATTTATCCAGCCCTGCCCCTCACCTCTGCCAGCATGTGTGTGTGCTTTTTTTTTGAAAATAGATGGATTTAAGTGGTCAAGGACATCTCTCCAGAGAAGGTTATCTTCAGTAAGTGGAATGAGGCCACGGGGGGCAGACAACTTCATTTCAAGGTCCTCCTCTGAGGAGAAGTTCTCTGCAAGGTGGGGCGGAGTGGAGACAGTCACTGGGTCTGAGCAGAACTGGTACATCTGGCAGGAACTGGCCCAGTCAGGTGGAGATGAGCAGCCTATGGAGGCGTTCCTGGAAGCTGTCAGAACCTGTGTGAGGTTTCTAGGCAGCCAAGGCTCCTCCTGGCATTCTCTGCTTGTCCTCCATATCGAGGCTTCAAAGGGACAGGAGGAACATTCATTAAGGAACGAATATCGTCTGCTTCTGTACTGAAATAGATAACCAGCTTCTATGAGGAGTCAAGACCTCTTATCAAACGCGTTAATTACGTTCAGTAAGTGATTTAATTGTGAGACCTCCTGTATGGCAGTAATCCTCTTTATGAGCAGGGTTAACATGTTAACTGACTGCAGTGTGTCAGCCTTAAGTATGACCCGTCCAACAAGCAAAGCCCATCATGTTCGGTACCGAACAATTAGTGGGCAAATGTGTTATTTTTGTCAGACTACAATGATTTACGAGCATCACGGTTCTGTAGAAGCGGAGAATCTGCCGGATCCTATTTATGGAGGCGTGGAAACTTCCGGGAAAGTGTCCGGTTTTTGGTGACTGATAACGGCGAATGTCAGGAAAATGTATTTAAAATTAACTTTCATTTAGCATATTAGGGGGCCGGGGGGCGTTTCCTCTGCATAATCAGAGCCTTTGTTCCTTAGGAGAGGGGTGCTGATTACACATTAAATGTGTCAAGGCAGACATGACGTATTTCAGTGGAGCCTTTCCTGCCTGTATTTTCCTATACTCTTGCAGGGGTGGGACTGTACTGAGGCAAATACTTCGATCAGAATATTTGTATAATACAGAAATACGCCTTGGGGGTAACAAGAAAACATTTGTAGTGGTGGTGTGTATTAGCAATAGAAAGGCATGTTTGGACACTATTAAAATGCTTCCTGCGTGAGGCACTGTCAGATTGCACAATTCCCTTTTCTGCCAGCTGGTGGCGCTGTGTGCCTCTTCTCCGAGACTGTCGGAGATGTGAGCGGCGAGGCTGCTGTTTCCAGGATCAGTGTGCTGCTCCCTTCACCTTTAACCGGTAGAGAAGTTTGCAGCTACAAGCGATTTAGTGTGATTTGTTAATTTTAACCTCACACAGTACCTGCCCCAGTCAGTGACTGTTCATCGCTCCGCTCTCAGTTTTCCGTGGATTTGCTGACAGTTGGAGCTGTGATCCTCCTTGGTGTTGGTAGCTGGTATTTTTACAGCCAGAAGCGGATATGGCTGTACTTTGCCCTTGTCACTGATCAGGGGATAGGGTTCAGGGTTTAGGATTAGGTTTTGAGGTTAGAGTTTAAGGTTTGGGATTAGGGTGAGACCAGTACCACACAGTGGTAAAACCTTTCAGAATCTCCTGAGACATGGAGATGGAGTTGAGTACTGAGGAATACACCTGAATGGCATGAACAAGAAAATACACCTTTTATTGTTCTCTTTTAGTGAAAAGAACAAACATACAAAAATGCACAGAGCAAAGTCGGTGAAACGTTTTTACATAAGACTGTGCGAGTCTGGCCAAATCGTTCCCTTTAGAGGGGTGTTTCCATGGAAACTCCAACACCCGAAATTGCAGCTGTAGTTCAGCCTGTGTTGGGGGGGGGGGGGGGGAGGGTGCTGAAGTACTCCCCCACCTTTGAACATGACCCCCATAATAAGTGGGGCCTTGGTGAGATTCTTGCCGATAGGGTACCACTCCTGCCTCTTGGGTCGAGCAGCTGATCTGGGATCAGTGAATATAAAGACAGCTGAGCCGGAGGACTGGCTCCCGCAGCGCTAGGCAGCTGATCTGGGATCAGTGAGTATAAAGAAGTCCATGCCTGAGGACTGGCTTCTGCAGCGCAGGGGGAGGCTGCACTCTGAGCAAATTAAAACGTCTCCTTCCTCGGATGACAGGAGAGCCCCGGGGGGGTTGGGGGGAGTGGTTTGCTCTATCAGCTGTTGTCTTTCGCTTTGTGCCATTTCCTCAGTGGAGGGGGCCCCTTGTCGCCCCCCTGTGACCCCCGTGCAAATTGAAGCGCTGATGGGGGACTTGGCGATCCTTGGGGAAACTCCACCGGCAGTGGACTCCCTCCCCCCACGCTAATGATGACGCGGCCACAGTCTTCATGCAGGGACGCGATAAACAGAGCAATTAATGTCCAGCAAATGAGGGGGCGGCTCTTTGTTTGCAGTGTTTCTCTAGGGAACTGATCCGATCGATGGAGGAATTAAATTCGACACCTTTCCTCATCCCAGTTGTGGCTGATTACTGAGTTATGCAGCTTTAACTTAATTAGGGGCCTGTATAGGGGGGCGGGGGGGCTCACTGGCATCGATTCGGGGCAGATGTAATAACATCCGTTGGGGCTGCTCCTGGGCGCATCCCAGGTTGGCATTTTGGTTTTGGCCTCTTCCTGGAGTCCCTCCCTGATTGTCCCCCACTTTATGCCTCATGGCCTCTGGGATAGGCTCCTGAAAAAAGGACAGGTGGGTTTGTATCACCTGCTTGATAATTAATGAGGATAGCCTCTGGAGTTCTGCTGTGCAAGCAGAGCTCTCTAAAAGTGAGAGAATGTTTTTTCATTCCTTTGATAAAACGCCATGAGGCACATCGAATCACACCATCGACGCCATGAGTGTGGATGGTCTTGGACAGACTCGGGAGGCACCTTCACCCTTATCTGTACTGTGTGGCAAAGCTGTTGGTCACAGGCCTTCGTCAGACAGGAGATGGAGAGAACGATAATGCTGATGGTGAGGAGGACTGAGCGAGGAGGACTGAGCGAGGAGGACTGAGCGAGGAGGACTGAGTGAGGAGGACTGAGCGAGGAGGCCTAAGTGAGTTGGACTGAGTGAGATGGATTCAGTGAGGCAGACTGAGGCAGACTCAGTGAGGCAGACTCAGTGAGGTGGACTGAGAGAGGAACTCAGCGAGACAGACTGAGTGAAGCAGACTGAGAGAGGTGGACTGAGAGAAGTGGACTGAGAGAGGTGGACTGAGAGAAGTGGACTGAGAGAAGTGGACTGAGAGAGGTGGACTGAGAGAGGTGGACTGAGTGAAGCAGACTGAGAGAGGTGGACTTAGAGTGCTGGACTGAGAGAAGTGGACTGAGAGAGGTGGACTGAGAGAAGTGGACTGAGACTGGTGGACTCGCTGAGGAAGCCATCCCTGCTGCTTCCTAATAACACTGTTAGATGTAGCGTATGAAGTGCAATCAGCACCTGCTCCTTGGAGATGTGTGATACATGGACTTGCTGATGCTGTATGGGTCCATTACAAGCAGGTATTATTGTTGAATGGGACATTATTAATACCCGGCCTCAGGCATCACGAAGGCCAGGCTTGTTTTTCTCGTTGCAGGATTGTACTTGTTAGTCGCGGCAATTTGCTGCTTTATATCCCCCCTGAATGTGTTTGCCGCCAAAAAGGCACAGGGAAGCAATTGCAGAGTTAGGTGGGACTAACTATTCAACGTATACCGTAGCCCCCAATTCTGTTGTTACTGCTGTGCTGTTAACAATTTACCCATTTCTAGCCACTTAAATGTTTTCTTTACTTTGAGATCTTCAATTTAGTGGAAGAGGCTTCCTACCTGCGCTGTTTACTTAACAATAACCAGGCGGGGTGGGGGGTGGGGGATAGGGTTAGGTAAGGGTTAGGGTTAGGGTTTGTCCAAGTCCATGTATCACACAGGGTTCGTCAAGATTTCATTTCGTACAAAGCTGGATATACGCACCAACGTGGTCGATATCAAACTAGATCTAAATCTAGAGCAGCTCCCTGGAGATCTCATTTCTGCAGAGACACTGTTTCGATAGCTTCCAAATTTATACAAGAACAAAAAAAAAGGAAGGATTTAGTTTTCCACTGATTAGTAAGTAAACGCACATGTTGTAACAACTCGAAGCAGCTTGCAGATCAGTAATGCTGCGATTTGTGTTTGCGTGGTTTAATCGGCACAGGTGCTGGTTTACACAAGCCTGTTTTGCCAGCTCTGCAAGTGAAATCACGGTGCCCCTACCGGGCTGTTTCCAAGTGTCTGAGTCCGATGGGGGCTTTGACTCAGCATTTCCGAGTGCTCGTTCCCAGGCCCTTCCCTGCTCTAACAGGGATCAGTGGGTTCAGGATGTAATTAATCTGAATCTTCATGGTACTTTGCAACGTGGCCTGTTACATTATGCTGCACACTTGAGGGGCTTGTGAACATCGCACGATTGTTCTTTTATATTGTTCTCAGTCTTTCTGCCCCTCATGGGGATCAGATAATGAGGAGCACACCAGTCCGTGAGGGGCTCTTCAGTCACGAGGCCCGATGGAAACGTGGCAAATGTTTTAGTTAATCACCAGGAAAACAAAATAATCTATTCAAGCAATTAACCAGGATGCTGGTTGTCAGGGGTGTCACTATGCCTGTTTTGAATGTTCTTTAGCACCCCCCCCAAATAAATATACCCTGATTAGCTTAAATAGTGTGTTCTCATTGATTTTCAATATAATCCGTCTTCGAAGGGCTGATGGGAGCTGAGGGTTCTAGGACCCAGGAGACATATCGCAAATGAGCACTGCTTGATTACTACGACTTTGTGCATCTCACTGGGATTGGAACTTCCCCGAGGGTCTAATCCAGGAATCTCCCCCTGCTGTTTACTGTCTAGGGGAGGCAGGTTTGGTTCGCCCAAGTCCATCATCTACGAGTCTCAGAGCACGTGGCGGACCGGTTTACGGCCACGCTTAGGCGTAGGCCTTGGTGTTGGTCTCCTCAGAGGATGGAGTGAGGGGTCAGGCAGGGGTCAGGTGGTGGTTGGCATGGAGTGGGGTAGCAGTGTGGGCCGGTGTCTCTGAGTAGGGTAACTTAAACAGCCTTGTTAAAACATGACCCGTCATCTGAACCATTTTTCACCATTACTGTAAGCAACCTCACGCAGCGTGCGTCACACGGGACGGCGCATCCTGGTCTCACACGAACCTGCGAATCACTGCGGAAGGAAGTGCGTCTCGCTCGCATCTCCGGGCGAAACAGGAAGACAAAGCCGGCGTGTTGCACGTCTATAATTGCTCATCTGATAAACTTCAGCCTTCCCAGGGTGCCTAATTAAAGTGGGTCGGCTCAGGCCCAGGCTGCTCCCCACTCGCTCCACAGCACAGCGAGTGTCCCCCCCCACCCCCCCAGCAGCTGTATCGCCGGGCGGCGATGAATCACGCTCTGCGCCGTGTCTGTGTCACACACCGGCCACGTGCAGGAAATGGGCCGTTTGATTCGAACAAGAACCGCCAGTAGTTACTGTAATATGACAACGAACGCTGGTCATCAGCACCGTGTGGAGAAAGGAAGCACTGTGAAATTGCTCGATTTTTCTGTGAAGTCCGTGTGGACCTAGTAAAAATTCCAATTATTTTCAACCACAGCGAATTATCTCGGTGCCAGTTTGGTGTTTATTACAAGACCTGGCCTGCGCGATTTGCTGCATTGGTGTCCCTCTTTAATCAGCACCTTATTTAATGTATACGCCTCTGTAATTAGTGACTGGCTGTGTATGGTATCCATGCTATAGAACTGTCTAGAACCTCGACACTTAGCTTGATGCTGTTCTGTCCCAGTGCAGGATGCAGGCTCCCCAAATGCCCCGCCCCCCCCCCGCCCCTCCGACAAGGCCAAGCGAAGCTGAGGCAAGGAGCAGCTAAATAAACAGGAAGTGACCCGGGTCTCAGTCACCATGTACACACCGCCGTGTTTGGGAAATTGAACAGTAAATGTTTATTTGTTCCTCTCTTGCCTCCCCGCTTCACTGCTGGGGAGCGGTTCAATATCGCCATTAGTCTTCATTTAGCGAAGACCTGGGCGTGCCGCGGAGAGACCCTGACGCGGGCCGCCGTGACTCGCTCTGCGGGCCGGACCTGCGTGCGCTCCCTGCCGACAGGTGTTTCGGAGGAATAAGACGTCATTTGTTATCGTTCTTGCTGAAACGTGAAATTATCACCCGCGACGTGAACATTACCGTCCGTTCCGATCCCGCTCCCGCAACGTTTCCTGACATTTTGATGCATTTTATGGTGAGCAGTTAAGCTGCATCGTGATGCCTAATGTGTTTTCTGCCGAGTGGCCTCACTGCCATGTAAATCTGGGCTGCTTATCGCCCGTGCCGCTGGTGAAGTTAAATCTAGTCACGCTTATACCTTCAAAGGCAGCTCTGAAGGCTGAGGGCGGAAGGGCAGGGGTTCACACATGGACGAGGATGCTGTGACCGCACCTTAACCCTACAACCATCCCCCCTGTGCTCCAGGGTGACCGTGACCGTGCCCCCCAGGGATGTCACCACAGGGGGCGGGGGGGGGGGTATGAGTATGATACCCAGCACAGTATTAATTATCATTTTCAGTTTAATGGTCAGATACCATAATCAGCCACCTCTTTTACCGCAGTCGGACCACAGTCACGGTCCAGTGTTTTCATGGGCCTCATGATGGCTATTGGATTAATCCTCTCGGGGGGGGGGGGCAAGGCAAGGCCTGCTGTTGGGGGGTGCATGACCTACTTCAGTGGGGCACCTTCCGCGGCCTAGGAAAGAAGACTAGCTGAAATGGAGCCCTTTCAGCTTAATAATGCCTGCAGGAATGACAGAGTGATCCAGTGCTTCTTCTCCAGTGCCTATTATAATTATCGATTCCTCTGCTGAGTGTCCTTTTTCAAACTTGCTATTGTGCAAAGTTTCGAAAGCGGACTTTTTATCCGTCTACGGGATGCACGCTCGACTCACAAGGGTTCAGCAGCTGTGCTGTCCCTGGATCTTGAACCCACGACCTCATGGTCACAATTCACAACTAGATGTTCAACACGGAAAATGTTATGCTAATTGTGGCTGTGAGTTGGTTATGGCTAATGGTCAGTCATAATCAGCAGTAAATTGCATCAGCACTGGCGAGAGAACTGTCTGTGAACTCTGTTATACCGAAGTGGGACAGGGTGCTGGAAGCACATCCAACGTGCTCATTTGAGACGACATCATCTGAATATGTGTACGACTGTTGCGAGGCAGAAGCAGCCTCTGCGAGATTACTCTCCCTGGGGCATTTTAAGGGGATTTTGCCAGGAAATTCAGACCGGGCTAAAAAAAAAAAAACTATGGCTATAAGGGTGTTTATTGCAGCACATATGCGACCATCCTCAGTAGGAGAGAACACAGAATTTCATTCATTATGATTGTTATGATATTGTAGTTTTGTTATTTATTTATTTTACATAATTGTTTTTACAATGTGCAAATGAGTGTCTCTTAGGTTTTGTTATTCAGATGCGTTGACAGACGCATTGCCTTTGGATTGCAACTGTTCCTAATTGTGTTTGTAGTTTTAATAATACACATCTCAAAACAAAAAAAAAACTCCCCTGCTGTACTGAAACTGCACTGGAGCGTGAACCCCAGACCGGTGGCTGCGACGGGGACCACAGGGTATGGGTTAGCAGTGCCTCACGGGTTCCTCGGCACTGTCTTCACTTTGTAGGGATGCAAGAAAGGTGGGAGGCGGTCACAGGTAGGTTGGTACCTGCAGGTGCATTATGGGAATGCCTGGGTGTCTGGACACACCGCGACGTGTCTTAGCTACCAGATCTGGGGGATGACATCAGATTAGAAACAGCTGGGAACAAGAGTTGTGTTTGTTTTAGTGGCAGTTAAGCACGCAGCACCTTGATCCCGGTTAATAAAACTGCCACCATCAGCCCAGTTCCCAAGGAGCTCAGCACCTCCAGCTGATCCCTGTCGGCTTCCCGCTTTCGTTGGCTCTGGAGCGTCTGTGCTGGATAAAGCTTCCATATTCCAATGCGCTCCCCTCACCCGCCATTCCTCCTACAGCAGCGGATCCTCTGTGACACTGATGACGGCCCTGCAGTGCGGTGACGTCTGGGTAGGGAAGCGAATG
Organism: Gnathonemus echidnorhynchus; assembly: GCA_026776725.1. NCBI lineage: Eukaryota > Metazoa > Chordata > Actinopteri > Osteoglossiformes > Mormyridae > Gnathonemus > Gnathonemus echidnorhynchus. Next base: position 14,277,393 of record JAODJU010000025.1, on the reverse strand, counting down.
CTGACTCACTGCCGGCCCTGGGAGCTCTAAGCCGTGATGGAGAGAGCTGACGTGAGTCCATCTGCTCAGATGTCTCAGCGAAAGGCAGCCGTCCTTACAGTAAATAAATGAACCAAGCAAATCTTTGTGGGTTAATGCAAACCACCAGTCTATGTTTAACAAAGCTACATGTTACCCCGATCACTGGGCACCTCCTCTAACGTGGGGGGTGGGATAAGGGGGAGCATAATTCATACAAATGGGTCACCCATGTCATTAGCCAATATGTTTTGAGTGACAGGGGAGCCGACCAATTGGTTTTGAGCTCGGGCCAGTGCCCATGTGGTCCTGCCTTTGCATCCAAGGAGGGCAGGCTTTCTAGGGCAAACCATCCCCACCTGCCTGCTGACTGGAGAATGTCTCCCTTGCTTGATTGGCTCTGGGTTCCCCGTGCCCACCCCCTTTGATAGGGGGGTGCTGGTTTCATGTGTAACATGTGTACCTGTGGTGATACCACAACCTCTCCCTCAATGCATGTATAGCCAACTGCTAGCAATCTCTGTTCTCAAATAGTACTTGGGAAGAGTAATTGGAAGGTCAAACTAGTCAATTACACTTTATTTATAAGACACTTTTATCCAAAGTAACGTATAATTGAAAGCGGGGTCAGCCAGTCCCTGGAGCAATTGGTAGTTAAAGTCCTTGCTGAAGGGCCCAGTGACGAAATCACAGTGCTGATCCTGGGATTTTAACTGGTGACCAATTGACCAGGCCCCCTGGCTGCCCATAGCTGCCACTCAGCAGTGACATACCTGTGACACATAATGGCGGGGGGGCTGGTTAAACGAACCAGTACTGATAAGCCGGTACGTCCCTCAGTACATTTGGTATTGTGGTTGGATTTTGCCTGTGATTTTGACTGGTCTACAAACTATTGAACGCGTCCTTTTGTCTGCTCCAGCTCCCTCTGTTTGCAAACCCTCCGCTAGCTAATTAAATCTGGTCTGTAATCATTCCTGCTTTTGTTTTCTGTGGCGATTCAAAGCCCGAGTCCCAAGTCGCGTTTGAAGGCAGCTGTGCCCTTTCCTGTTTATCTCCAACAAGCAGCGAACAGAAGCCGATATGTCAATTTATTTCCCAGTCAATATGCTTTATGTCCCCGTCGTTGTTTCCCGCCGTCTTTTGTGACGCGCTGTGTCATAATCGGCAGCCTGCTGAACCGATAAGCTTGTGTATAAAGGACGTTTCTGATGAGGGGGGAGAAAAACGATGTTTGGAAATGGTGTTCAGAACCTGCAGGATAAGGGAGACTCTTTAACATCTGCGGTAAATTCGCGAAGCCTTAATTAGACTACAGAGAATTAAAATGCCCTCGGATCAGCAGACTGTGTGTCGTCAGCCCTGATGGCCAGTAAGTGGGGGGCGGGTCCAGCTGGCCCCAATGCCCCCCGCCTCGGATGTGCTGCTTGTACTGACTGGCGGAGAAGGACTGTCCATCGGACAGGCGTGAAGCACGTTGAGTGTGGCGGTCACTGTTGGTTTGTGTCAGTGTTCTCCATTGGTCAGGTTGCTTTTTTAATTGTCTTCTGCGTGATGCTGAGGTCAAACCTGCACGCTGGTGATGCTTTTCCTGCAAATGACATGTGAACGTGGTCTGTATGGACCATAGATGTTGTCCATGTCAAACCTGGCGTTTCCCGTTTTTCAGGGCGAGGGGTGACACTCTGGGTAGGACCCCCCCATCAGCCTAACCAAGTTCATTTACGGTCAGATTTCTAGAAAACCTGCAGCCTTCCAGCCCCCGGCATCAGACCTTCCCAGGCGCCTCTCCCCCCTCTCTGAAAACCTTCCCCTTGGGCGCAGAATAAATCTGTTTGGCACGAAGGTGCATCTTGTGTATTAAAGCTTTTATTAGCTGTGCAACAGTTTAGCAACAAGGTCAGGACAAGACTTTTTAAAGGGAGCCATTGTTCAAATCCTCTATGAAATTGCTGTACAGGAAAGGATTAAGGCACGACTCTGAGTCAAGGAAATCTGCAAGTTAATCCGTGGCCAATGGAAGCTGTCCTTTCCCAATGTTATCATGAAAAACAGTTAACGGGGGGGGGGGGGGGGGGGGAAA
>JAODJU010000025.1:14260231-14275192 GCA_026776725.1 Gnathonemus echidnorhynchus | reverse complement strand
TGTATGCTGTCTGACCTGTAGGGGGCGATGCACTGTGTTCTGGGTCAGCCTGACGTCCTGCTCCTTGCTGCCTGTAGGGTTGGATGCTGTATGCTGTCTGACCTGTAGGGGGCGATGCACTGTGTTCTGGGTCAGCCTGACGTCCTGCTCCTTGCTGCCTGTAGAGTAGGATGCTGCATGCTATGCAACCTGTTGCTACGGCGACGTGGCCGGCCTCATCATCTGTCTTCCCATGATCCCCTGCTCGTGAGCAGTAACGCAGGGAGATTTGTCATGTGCAGTGTGTGCACGGGGCCCGGCCCCCGCCAGGCCGCACCCTTCATTAAACACGCCGTCGGTGCCTTCTGGGTTTTCCGGCAGGTTCCGCACAGCTCACAGGTGGTTTGGAGCCACACAGGAGAGAGAGCGACATGAACCAGGACACCAGAACGATCCATAATTATGCTCCTGCACACCAGGATGCCAGAGACAGCAGGGGGCGCTGAAGGTGGCGTGCTTAGCCAGCCAAAGCTTGTGCCAAACGTCACTGTGTTCCTGCTGTCGTTTGTCTGTTAGATTAGTCAGATTATCTCCCTCCGATTACTTATCTATCTATATGGCGTGACCTTGAAACAATTCCAGTCCCCCTGTAATGTATATCCCGGTGTGCTCCTGCCTGTTCCACCCCCCCCCCCCCAAACAGCTGGCAGGGAAAGGAGACACTGGGGATTAATATCCGGTGATGTGGGCTAATTGGGTTTTTCTGTGATCATTAATCCCTTTGACAGAGGTGGAAAATTCAGGTCCAGAAAGGTAAAAATCCAGAAGGTTTTGTTTCACAGATTGGCACTCCAGCTACCAGAAAAGAAAACTTCACACCATTTCATTTCATCCAGACTAGCGTGGTGCTGAGGTATCACCCGCCGCTGGGCTGCACTCGGGTTCTCATTCCTGAGGTGGTTCATCGTGTGGTGGGTGAGGCAATGTAGTGTATCAGCGCACATTCGTTACCTCTCTCTCTCTTTGTTTCAACCAATCAGCTGAGTATAAAGAATCACATTCCCAGAGTGCTCAACTGGTTTGTTGAAGCAAACCTTGCCATGGAGTTGTACTTTCTGGACTTGAACTTTCCACCTCTGCCCTCAGACCACGTTTGGGGCTGACAACTCCTTGGGAGTCGCCCACGTTTGTGGCTGACCGCGGCTTGGGAGTCGCCCACGTTTGTGGCTGACCGCGGCTTGGGAGTCGACCACGTTTGTGGCTGACCGCGGCTTGGGAGTCGACCACGTTTGTGGCTGACCGTGGTGACAGTGCTATGGCTCAAGGCTGTAAAGGGCTGTTCATAGCTCCCTGCTTTTTTCATCACCATTTGTGAATTTCGTACACGGCATCTCTGACAGCCGCTGTGAGTGTGTGTGTTTGTGTGGGGGGGGGGCTGCTCCCTTAAGAGGGGGTGGCCGCTTCACGCTGCATCTGGAACGCCTCCCTCGCGCTGGAGCCCCCAGGGCGTCTGGGACATGAATAATTCACACTCTTCGTTCCTACGATGTTCAGCCTCGTTGTTCCTCTCTGCTCGAGTGCCCCGAACACTATGCTGAGGCGCCGTGTGGGTGCTGGATCTCGCGTCGCCGCCCCCGTCCCGGCCCCAGGCTGAGCGGAGCGTGCTCAGAGCGGCTCTCGGACTGCATCTGCTGCCTGCCCCGAGCCCTGGGGATGGGTCACGGGGTGAGAGAGTGGCCGATGGCACCAATCACAAGGTCGACAAGAAGCCCCTATTTCCTTTGTTTCCAAGTGACAGATATAAATTGGTAAAGGAGCACAGCTGTCTGATTTCGGGGGAGATTCACCAGTGGACCAACTTCGTTACTAAGGGCCATTGGTAAAAATCACTTCACTGACCTATTGAACCTGTGACTATCTGATTACAGGCACAGCCACCTTTACCCACTGAGCCACACACCTGCTTCCTTCCTGACCTGAAGCTGAGCTCTCGCCTGCCTTGAGCTCCTCACCAGGCCTCTCAGAGATACCCCCCCCCCAACCCCCCTGGGACTCCTGCTTTAAGTGGCGAGGTGAAGCACTGCTTTCTGCCGGTCGGACGGTGCTTTCTGGAGTTTGATTTGCCGAGCCTGTGCACTTGCGGCGTCCCTTAGTGAAGGCTGGACCTGAAGGAGCGCTTCTGAGTTGCTGTTTGCATACGAATCTTCGTTGAGGGGAAGGGCGAGTTTTCCTTTCATTACAGAGCGCCGGTCGAAGGATTCTGTCGGACTCAACATGGTGCTGGGAAGCATGCAGGCCCTTAGGGACGGGAGGGAGTGAAGGTCATGTGGCCTTGGATTAACTCCAAAGGGGTGTTAAAGTAAGTCAGCAGATATCTCCGACCTCCTGAGTGTCTGTATGCGAAAAGTATGCTACAGCACAAAGCCAAAGCACCGTTACTGTATATTTTATCAAAATTGAAATATGACCAAAACTGGGTCTCTTGAGCTCATATTTATCTTGTAACAAAATATCAGCTGAACTGGTTTTGAATAAGTGCACTCATCATTTACATACATACTGCTTACAAGTGGACAGTGGAAAAAACCGTCAAGCTCTTTTCCCCAGTGTCTGTGTCAGTGTAGTTACTGTGTTCTGCCTTCGTGGGGCAGTATACTGTCCCTGTTTTACAGGAGCTCCCCACCTTTTCCGAAAACCTCCCGGGCGCTGTTGAAATAATAAGCGACCGATCCGTGATGGTTTAGATGACAATGCCTGAGGTTACTGAATGTGGCTTGGCTAAGCAAACTAAAGAAGAAAATGCCGTTCTTCTCGGGATAATATGTAGGGCGTGTTAGGGACGATCCGTTCGGTGAGATTTGCGTGCTTTTCCTGTGAATCGGGCCCAGGCTGAATGTCCGCAGCTGTTTGGCGATCGACTGGAGAGTTTTAATGACTTGCCGGCTGCGATTGCTGACTGCTGACCTGCTTGCCTGTCATTGACTCCGGCATCCCGCTGAGCCCTGCATGTACTCACCTTTCACTCAGTGCTAAGAGGAGCCTTTACTCAATGTGCAGGAATTTTTTATTATTATTTATTTCTGAGATTGCAGGTTTGACACTCTGGCGCAGAGTGCATTTGTCGCCAAGGCATAAATGTGTTCGGAGGCGAATGGAGTGTTTGGGGTGATGGAGCTGTCTGTGTGTGTGTGTGTGTGTGTGGGCGGGGGGAAGGGTTGCATAGATCAAATTTGGGGACCAAAATGTCCCCAGAGTAAAACGTGAAACTTCATTATTTTTGGGGACATTTTTCAGATTTCCATTTGGATAACCTCAATTTTATAAAAATCTGTGACTGCAATCAAAAAACCAAAAACAGCCAAAAATCTTCTATTTTGCTTGGTTACTGGATAGACCAGGGTAGGCGTTGTGATTGGAGTTTTCCACATAGAAATGAATGAAAGGTGCCCATTTAGATAGGTATGCCAAGATGTGTGTCTGTCTATGTGTGTGGTTGTGTGATTGTGTGTGTGTGTGTGTGTGTGCGTGCCAGGCCTCTCCTCCAGCGCTCTGCCTTTAACGTCCCCGCAGAGCCCCAGAGAGAACAGCACAGAGAGCAATTGATTTCCCGAGCACAGACCCCCTCCTTTGAAACCAGGAGCAGCAGATTACACGCACCGTAATGAGTTTCACAATTGCGGCCTGCTTTTGTGAGTCTTTGATAATGAGTCTTTGATCAATGGCGATGAATTGTTGCTTTTATACACAAAGACTTTGTTCGACTAAACAAAAAGGGGGGCGGAGTCTTCAAACAAGATCTCTAAATTGGGGAGGGTGAACGCTGGACTTTCACACCAGTCTTTTGGCAGCATTACAGCCCATTACAGGTGAGACCTGAGATGGTCTGATTGGAGGTTCGAAGCGAAGCAGATTCAGATGGCGCCGGCCTCGTTAAGCGCCCCCATCACCTGGACAGCACGGTGAGGAATTTAACATGGCCGCTCGATGCTGATTTGCTGGCCATGGGCTGTGCCCCCTGCTGTTCCGCTCTGATTTCTTTTGTCTGCCCCGCCAGTGTGCTGACGGCCATTCCACCACTCCAACACGTATAATTACACGGCTCCCGTCGTTCCCATTCTCTGCTATTCTTTTATTTCTAAATGTGAAATTAGCTTCTCGTTTCCAACGCCGCTGTTGGACGGACGCCTTTTTTTTGTTTTAATTTCAAACAGCAGGTGGTGACGTTACTTGTGCAAACCTCCGCTGTCGCTATGGGCCTGACGCGTCTCCACGAATCTCGACTGGGGGCTGTCGGATGAAAAAACGTTTTTATCAACAAGAGGGATTCAGTGCTGTGGTTTATTCACGTTCTTTTATACACTGTCACATTGTGTAAATGGTAAGTTGCAGAGCTTTGTAGAAGTTAAGCTGGTCTCCAGCCTGTCTGCATTTCCATAAAGGGGAATGTGACCAGCAGCACTGGGGTGATTCAGCCGAAAGCGGGGGCCGCTTATCAGATGGAATCTTGTTGGATCAGTATCTATCCGGCTCGCTTTTCCTCTGGGTATCAGGCGAGCATCTCTTCCTCTTTCCACAGGAAATCAGATCTGGCTCCCACAGCCCCCTGTGCCTCGACTTTGAGAAGCCTGCAATCGTTTTTGTTGACGGTCAGAACAGAAGGTTGTCGAAGGAATCGTTAACGGACCTTCCCGGTACTGTGCCAGTGAGCCGGCAAAGGGCCCATTGTATCGGCTCGGATTGGCTCATTGGGCCTGGAGTTCGTATCGATTCCAAGACCCGGCAGACATTTCCTGTTAAATATAAAACCCCGGTATACTCTGATATGAGTGGGGGGGGGGGGGGGGGGAGGCTGGAGACGTGTTTTTCCATGCAGAACAACAAACAGGAATCAATAAAACCCAGTGGTCCTTGAATACAGAAGCTTTGTTTTACATGCAGAGCCGCTTTGGAGCTGCAGTCGCGGAGGACATCAAAGCAGCTCGAGTCACTCAGGTCTTTCTGGGAACCGTCCCGCCATTCCGCAGACTGTTGTTTACTCCTGCGTGACGGATGTACGGCCATCACGCTCACCTGCAGGCAATGAAAAAAAGGTGTTTGTCTCCGTTCGAGTGGCAGCAGTTACTGGATCGGGTGTTTAAAATCCGCAACAGCTCACAAACCCAGCAGTGACACTTAAGAGTTCCGTTAAATGGAAGGCCCGTTTCAAGCTTGGGGGTGTTTACTCGCCTCACCAGCAGGGGGTGCTGCGATTTCTCCATCACTCTTTTGTATCGGGACATTTTCCATACTGCTGTACAAACTACATCAGGGGGAATCAATAGCAGAAAATGCTGCTCCTTTGTTTTCAGAGGAGGTGGCTAACCAGAAGCCCTGGAAATGAAAGACGTAAGTGAGAGTAGCTGTAGGCACTAATTACATGTTTGTACGTAGCAGTAATTTGCTAATCAGCAGTTACCATGACCTCAGCTGGAGAGCAGACAGGAAGTGGTGCATAGAGTCTCCAATGTACATCTGCTGATCCTCTATGGTTTCTGATGGTTGATGAGTAGAATGTGGGATTGATCTCAGGATACTTGATGGTTCTCTGGAGCATCTGACTGCTACCCAGCAGCTTAAAGGGGCTGTCAAACCCCAGAAGGTATCGTCCTGCAGGTCATGGGATGCTTCTAAAGAAGGTCTGAGGGAACAACGTATCAATGGAACGACAGTATTTTGGTTTGGAAATGAGGTGTTCAGGACCGGAGACGGCTGAACAGAGAGCTGCAGAGCTGAACACCATCCAGACACGATCAGGTCAGTGGCTCCTGATTAAAGGAGCTTGTTCAGCTGTTTTCAAACCAAACTGGGGTGGGTGGGTACATGCTGCATGACCTCATCCCCAACATCCAGGGGTCTGCTTCTCGGATGGGACGCCCCCAAAGGGCCAGTGCGTTCCCAGCATGCCGAGTGTGTGGTGGTGGCCTTACAGGCTGGGAGAAGTTGCTGTCTTTGCAAAGCTGTATGTTTGCTGCAGGAGGTGCGGGATGGGGTGGGGGTGAATAAAACCTGTCTATTTGTTATAGATTTGTGCTGCCTGTTATGAGCTTCTCCAGGTGATGATTGGTACGCTGACGGCAGACGGCGACGGTGCCGGGATGGACCAAGACTCCTGACAATGGCAGCCACTTTTAATTAAAACTCCATGAAGCCTGTCAGTCCCTGACCCGCTGATTCGATTTTAATGAAGTCGTCATGTGTGGCAGCAGTGCGCCCTGGGAGCAGCCCGTTCCCATGAAATTAGCCATCAATTAAGTGCTTTGTGGAGAGGCCCAGGCGGGAAGGGTCTGTCATACAGGTGAGCGTGTGAAATTAATCTGTAACCGTCCCGCCCTGGGTGACGAGTGCAGCGACAGCCTCAAACTGACAGAGATCGACTGGTGCGGATTCTGATTCCTGTCATTTTCACCCGCCGTTCGAAATCCGTCGATCCGCCCTGTCACGTTTTTTGGAAAATAGGCTTCTGGGCAGCTGGGCTGCGACAAAAACTGGTAGATAAAGAGGACTGGGTCTCCTGTGCACCATATGGGAACCAGGAATGCTCAAACAGATGGGGACCGGTCACAACAGAGACATGACACTCAGATCAGGTCACTTTTACACTCAGACATCTAGCTGCCCTGCCCTGGCATAGGTGCTCTGAGTGACCCTGGCTTAAGGCCTTCACCTCCTGTTTATTTGCTGCCTTATGAAAGGCCTTCTGTCCGTGGCAGGGTGGCTTTTACTAAAACCGCCAATTAAGACTCTTGTTTCCATGTGAGGCAGCTCACCCAATCAACTGGCACCCAGAAAGCAGCCTGACAGGCTGGCCACAGCAATCAACCTCCTCTAGAGGCGTCTATGTTGTGCCAGAAGTGAATTAGTGACAGCTGGGGTCCTTGGTGCTGCCCAGCTCTTCTTCAAAACAGGTCCTGGCGCTGGACATGTTTACGGCCGTGAGGTACCCGGATGAGAGTGATGTCAGGGCGTGCACAGCCTGGATCTGTTTAGGGGTGGAGCTGGGCCCCCGCTGCACCTATCAGAAGTGTCCGTGTGGGAGGCCAAGCCCATCAGGCACGGAAAACGAACGGCACTTGCCGAAACGCCGCGTCAGGCACCGACAAACGCCAAAGCAGCGCGTCAGCAGGCTGAGGGAATTAGAAAATGCATCGATCAGCATCCTCTCACATAGCTGCCCGCTTTCCTGACTCGTGCTCAGTCACTAAACGTGCAACATCACGGCGTGTAAGTCTACAAGTGGAGAGCACTAACCTGAAGGCTTCCGGTGCTGCCGGTCGGGGCAGCGTGGGGTCTGTACCCGAGCCTGCCTGGCCGGTGACCAGGCAGCTGTCACATACCCCAGTCACCATCCCAGATCGTCACAGCTCGCCTCCTGGTGCCACCTGACATATTCCGGTAACCTCCGTCGTGGAGCCAGCCAGGGACGCCCAGACTGCTGCCGTTTCTGACTTGGAGAAAAAGATTTAGTGTTTATGGCAGGAAAGGGGAAGTTAGGAGTAGGTATGCATGAAATGCGCTCATGAGAAAAGGGGATTTCTGTGGAAGCTCCTCTGGTTTGATGCTTATTTGCTGTCCTTCATTTAGCCCGGTCACACAGTGCTGCGCAGTTTGCAGGGGCTCCCAGGAGACATTCCTGCAGGTTAGGGTTTATAACAAAGTGCCGGATTGTTCTGAGCCGGCCTACTTCAGTCCTCTGGTTCAGATTGTAAATCCTGCTTTTATCACATTTCACTGTGTCGGTACCTGGCGGCCTGCTGGATGACATGTAACTTCTGAAGCTCAGGCTGCTTTGAGCCTCCTATGTGAGAGAGGGCGTTCGCTCTGGTTCTGACCGGGTTCTGTCTTACCATAGTGCAGCTGACCCTTGTACGGTGTGATGAGCGACTGGGGGGCAGGCGGCGGCACCTTGAGGTGAACCAGGCTGCGGAGCGGCGTACCCTGCGATACGGTCTGACGTCCTTGTTGTCAGCTGGCTCTCGTCCCGCCGTGTCCCCCAGCTGTCGCTGGTCTCCCCGGTAACCTTCCGGGGGGGTGGGGGCGCACGGTATCATCTCTCTGACAAACAAGCACAGGTGTTAACCCAAGACCACGGCATGAGCAGCGGGAGTTCACAGCAGACAGTGCCAGTCCCTGTGGAGCGTACCGACATGGCCCGGAACCTTCCATGAAATCGAACGTGAAGAATTAATAATGCAGAATTTCTCTGGCATTGACTTTTATTATGACGCAAGTGGTGCAGAACTGTCCCTCCCCCGCTTTCAGGTGCTCTGTGTATAATGGCTCTCATATCTAGATAAAAGCACATATCTCTGAGGGTCGGAGAGGTTTGGGATCCAAATGGAAGGCTGGACAGTTCATTCCACCCTGCATGCTCGTGGTCACAGACAGCTGAGGATCAGAGAATCTCCATGCCTGATTGGGTCTCATTGCAGACCACCCTGTCATGACCACTGGTGTGCAACCATCACTTTATTGCTGTGCTGACCACACAGTTTGTGGATGTATTACAGCCCTAACCTGCAGAACCTGCATTTCAGCCCTAACCTGCAGAACCTGCATTACAGCCCTCACCTGCAGAAGCTAAAGTTTGTGAGTCACAGCAGCAAATGGGCGCAGGATGGAGCTGCTTTGAGCTAAATCAAGGTTTAATTTTTGACTTTATTATTTCTGTTTATACGGCAGCTGAAGTATCACAGCTGTTGTTTTGTGTGAATCCCAGTGTAGAGCCAATATGGAATGACCCAGCTGTCTGTGGACCCAGTCTGAAGTTTGCTCGCAACCCAATATACTGTAGCAGGGGGTCACACGACAATCTGCATCCGTGAGGCAGGGGGCACCGAAATCCGTATGAGGATGTCAGTATAATCGCCTCTAATTTAGGAAGATGGACAGAGTGGCACAAATCCTGATTAGTCAATGAAACGTTCTGGAAACGTGTCAATAACGTTGCAGGGCTTATTGATCTGCGCTGACGGTGACAGGTCAGATGGAGATGTTGGGGGGTGGGGGGGGGCTTGTCTTTGCTGATTGTTTGATTTTTCACTAAGAACCAATCGCAAGCAGGAAACAGCTATGAGGGACAGCATACTGCTCTGGAATGATATGCCCAAAATGTGATGGAGTCCATGTGGTCAAGGCTATTGGGAAGGTCTCGGAGATCCTAGTCTTTCCTGGACCCGGTGTCATGGCAGAAGCAGCTCCAGACTCCTAGAACCTGAAACGTCTCTGGATCTTCATCCTTTCTACCAGATAAAAAGGCTTCCACTGTGCCATACAGATGCAGAGCTAACACTTCTCAGCAGTTAGATAAGTTCTAATCACTTCAGCCCTGGTTGATGTGGAACTGTGACCTTCGGATGGTCTGTTCCAAACTGGGCTTTAATCTCCTGGTATGCTGTGGCTTGCCAATCAGCAGTATACCTGAATACCTTCCCCAGGTCCCACCTTGGCTTGCTAGAACATCTGGCAACTCCTGTCCTGATTCAGATGAAACATCTCAGCTGGTGTGGGATATAATGGAGGTCAAGGTGGGAGCTGAAGGAGATGCCGGGATACTCAAACTGAGACGCTTCTGAATGGAAGCTAAGAATCATTCGACAGATTCCAGCAGTTGGTTAAAGGTTGGACCTTCTCTAAGGGATGAGAACCTGCCCTGGTTACAGTTAAAACTGTTAGTGTGAAACTGGTTGTTTATGCAAACAGGAAGGGTAGTGCACTCCCTTTAAGTGGGACAGTGACCCGGATTGTAAACGTCATGTTGGCAGGTCCCGCTCTCCCATTGGCTGGCTGTGTGGCCGGCTGTCTTGTCCTGAGTGGTCAGCCACTGGCAAAATGAAGATGAAGTGCCGTGCGGACGAGCCGCGGCGGGATGAATAGCACTCTTCATAAATCATCATGCCTCGCCGCCCAGAGTCATCGTTCGGGGGGCGGCTCTGCCAGATTACTCCTCACAGGCCGGCTTGTTAGGGACAAGCCACCAGCCCAGTAAGGAGAGCGATGTCCGCCGAGTACAGGGGGGTCACGCTCGCTTCGGTGTCTCCCTGTCCGCTGGCTTCTATTCATCGCCGAAAGTAAGATAAAGTAGCTGTCAAACCTGCATGGCGCATAACGTGAAGCACAAGCTTGCGACTCAGTCCATCTGTGGCTGGTGCAGAATTTCCTCATGGGTTCCGAGAACCTGCATTACAGTCCTAACCTGCAGAACCTGCATTACAGCCCTCACCTGCAGAACCTGCATTACAGGCCTCACCTGCAGAACCTGCATTGCAGCCCTAACCTGCAGAATCAGCACTGCAGCCCTAACCAGCAGAACCTGCATTACAGCCCTCACCTGCAGAAGCTAACGTGTGTGAGTCATAGCAACAATTAAGCCCAGAATGCAGCTGCTTTGAGCTAAATCAAGGTTTAAATTTTGACTTAATTATCCATGTTTACACGGCAGCTGAAATATGACAGCTTCTGTTTAGCTTGAATCCCAGACGCGCTCTTTTGATAGGCTTTATCAGATCTGTGCCTCCCAGATCATCCCAGGGCGTTCATGTGGCCTTGTGTTTCTATTGGGCACAATAGTAAAAATTGTAGCAAAAATTTAAGGGCTGACTGCCCCCCCATCGTTGTGATGGCCCAATACGGTTACACAGGAAGCACACGCATTTCCAGTGCAGCCTTATTCATGTTTCCTGCTCCATTTGCCCTGGGCCCGGTTTTCCCAGAGGTGATTGTTTTGCTCGTTAATGTAGCGAGTGTGTCAGTGTGTGTGGCGGGATGTGGGGGGGGGGGAGGGGCAGAGCGGGCCACGCCGGAGGGACACGGATACGATCCCGTCGCTCCATGACTATTCAAGCCAGAGGTAATCAGGTTAGTCAGCAGCGTCCTTTAGTCTTTTCACACATAAATCAATCGCCGATCAAATTTCCAGCCTTCCTATAATGAGATCCTTTCAAATGCAAGACACTAATTTGATTAGGGCACACAATGCAGGCTCCTTATGCAGAATTTCATTTTTCCGCCGAATGATTAAATTGCAGGGGACATCAATTTATTGCCGTCACCTAGCCAATTCGCTTCCTGTGAATATTTCCCATCTCTCCTCTGTCTCCAGTGATCATGCTGCGTTGTGTATTTTTACTGTCTGGTTGTCAAACACTGTGCAGGAAGCCCAGCAAACCGTCGGCCAAAATCAAACCAATACAGTCATTCTGGAATCCATGAACTGATGCTTAAAATCCAGTGTTCTTTTATTTATTTCACAGACGCTTTTATCCAAAGAGGATGTACGCTCGAGAGCAGGGTCAGGCAGACTCATGAGTAGCTGGAAAGCAAACTCACTCAGTCCATTTTTTTGTTGGTTTTGAGATGAGACCGCCAGTGACCTAAAGTCAGGCTTCCTCATCATATGCTACAGTACTGGGGACCAAAACTTGCTTATGAAGAGCTTTTGTTGAAATAACAGAACTCACAAAGTCCACAAAAATGTTCTTGAAAGTGTTTTTTGAGTTTTGATCTTGATGTGGAGGGTGGGTATGCTGTCCTCATGAACGCCTGTGAACTACATCCTCTCAGATCCAACAGGCCGGCTGTGAGTTTGCCCTGTGTAAATGTCGCATCATTCTGGTCCTGGACGTAATATGATTATTATAAACATTATTATCTACAATCTGGGGCTGTCTGCTGGGGAAGGTGCTCTTAGAGGTCTAATTAAAGTTAGATAGTGCCTGGGTAGGTTAGCGTCAGATGGTTAAATGTGCAGACACTTTATCCTGATGATATGACAGTCTAACAAAATTGTGTCAGTTGTTTGTGGAAGTTTGTACAAATGAGAACATCATTAAAGCAGGAATGCAGTTCTGTGGGATCATTTCAGAAAACTCACACAGCCTCTCTCTCTCTCTCTTACACACACACACACACACTTTCCACGTCTGTCCTGGGAGTACTCTTAAAGTGTTCCAACTTTAAAATGCTGCTCTCTTAATGTTTTATTTATGCATATTATCCAGAACACGGCAGAATGAATCTCGTGTTTCCTGTGATTACAGCATGCGAGTATCCAGGTTAAAGTTGTTGCTGTAGAGTGCCGCAGCCCTGGTCGTTGGATTGCCGTCGCTTCAGCGGACTGTTTGAGCGATGTGGGGCTCGTTGGGCCTTGGGGACGCGGATCCTTCCCCTGGCCTTATCGCTCATCCCCAGCACTGCTCTGAAACAGTCTGAAATGGTCCATGTTTTCCATACCCCTCCATCACAGAGCTAGGACTCACTCCGTCTGAACACCGGCGGGGCCGTGATACTCCGTGCCGAATGCCAACCATGATGTGTCTCGAGGGGCGAGACTCCACCTCTGCCTCCAGGGGGCGATAAAAGGAGAGTGGAGTATTGCTGTGTTGATGACCGTTGGAGATATTGGCAGGGACTCCTGCCTTAATTTCTGGATTGTCATGCTGTCTCTCTGCTTGATGACGGACAGCCAACCTGCCTGAGGTATGTCCTGTCTTGGATTTAGGGTTACTGAAGGGGTCTGGATTCAGCACTCATTAGGTATGTCAAATACCTAAGAGCAACGACTGCGTTTGCTCAGGGAAAAATACTGGCATGTTGCTTTGACTTTTTCCATCCCTCTGTGGTCATGGGCCCATTACACGTGTGTCTGCTGTATCATTTCTATGGACAAAAGGCTGCCGAGGAAGCAGCTGCCGCCCCGACAAGTATCTGTGTTCAGTGGTCAGGGCCACGGCCCAGGACTGGCGTGGCACTGGAAAGAGCGAGCTGTATTACTGCGAGGAAGACCCGCATCACAACATGGAAAGATAAGCGCAGTGCCGGACCGATAAGCTCCCAGCGAGGTCACGCTGTGAGTCCGGTCATCAAGGACGGCACCTTTTGCCTCTTTCCACGTTCTGAATGGGTGGAGGTGCAGGAGAGGGGAATGAACTCCATCAGGGCTTCAGGATTAACAGCTTCATTTCCTCCAGGTCCTCGAGCATCTGAGCCCTCCGGTGTGCCTGTACGTCTCGGGCCTCCTCATTGGCTGGGACTTCCATGTGACCATTTGGAGCATTGTGCGGATCCTTTGCACATCCTATGATGTAATCCTTTGAGGGTTTTGGCTCAGGGTCTACTGAAATCCACCGCCGTTCTGACGAGAACAACCGAGTCACCGATCGTGAGCAAACTCTCGATGAAGCTTTGATCTGTTTCGGGAATGCCTGGTATTTCCCACCAATCAGACGTTTCATGGCCCAGAAACCAATTATTCCTCATAAATCAATTTGACTTAGCTTTTTATACCTGACTTAGCTTTTTATACCTAATTTTCTCTACTGAAACTAGTGGCAGATGTGTGCAGCTGACATTATAGGCAGCACTAGATTGCCTATTTTTCTAAAGGGCCTATTTTCTTCTGTGTGAGCTCGCTGTGAATCGTAATTAAAGGGAGAGATTGGAGAGGCCCCAGTGTTCTGAGACTGGCCTGTGACTCTGCGATGCCAGAGTGTCTCCGTTTGTCAGGCCCAGCTCTCTGCACTCCCAGGTAAGCGTGGCTGAAAAATGGAGCCTGTCACTTGTCCTAGTTATTGGGCAGTGGAATTATAACGGCTGGCATTCTCGCTGCTGGCCGATTGGTGGGCGGGGTCACATGATCCCCCAGCCATGAGGCAGCACCCGGCAAGGCGACCTCTTCAGACGGAATCTAATTTCAAACCGGCCTCTTTTTTTCTCCCTGGCTTCCCGTTCCCCGTCTCCGCCGTGTCTTTGCGTCGGAGGGCAAGGTCAAAAGGAAGCGAGTGTTACTGGGGCCAGATCATCCTTCTTCAGGGATCGATAGCTGAGTTTGCTGGGAGAACAGTGCCTTTTGTCTTAATCGAGAGTGAGATTAATTAGACGTGACGTTTATTAACAGGCAGTAGCAGCCTGGCCGGGTAGTATTGACTGTGGAAAGGCCACAAATAAACATTATTTTCTATCCAAAAAAACATTTAAATATCAAATCAATAGCAAAATTGATTTACATCAAAGATATCGGCAAATTCAATGTCGTTCTGCTATATATTGTTTGACTTTTAAGTTGCAAAGTTCACCAGACTGGTTTAGCCTATGCTGGTATGTCTGGATTTTAATGGCCCTCTGGGGTGTTTCACCACGTGACCAGCGGGGGGCGCTGTTTGAAAATGGCTCCTGCAGCCTGGTGGCGGCGCTACTGAGTTTCGTCACTGTCGCCCACCATTTAACCTACCGAAATGAGCGACTTCATACATCACAAGTCGCCGCTCCGGCTCAAGGGCGGGAGGATGATGGATTTCACGCCCCGAGCACCGTGTGAATACATCCTGTGCACTCTGCCTGGGAATTCCGTTTGGAGAGAAGGAGCCGCTTAAAGGCACCCTGTCCCAATCCCACTCTGACAGTGATGTAGAGTCCAGCTCGGAATGGCAGGGACAGGGGGCACTGTGTAGCTGGGATGAGTCTTATTATTGAATATTTGAGAATGTGTATAAAATTAAATTTTAAAAAAATCTTAAAATCAAATAATAATGATCTATTTTTAATTTAATTTAGTAGCAATATAATTATATCCGATCTATCTGTGCTCTAATAAGTTTGCAGTTTATTTGTTCTGAAGTTTGCATCTGTCCACTGCTGTATTTACTTGAGCTCAGCATTCGCATAGAGCCAGTCACTCTCATTCTCACCAGTGAGGTGAACAGGCCGACAGAAGCTGATCGCCAGGAGACATTTTTCTATCTCTGCATGGAAATACTTTGGAGTCCCCACAGATGACATTGCGCAAAAGCAAGCGATTTCTCTGCACTGCTTTGTGCCTGTTGGCCAAGCATGGGGGGGGGGCAGGGGGGGGGGTGCATAAACACCTGGCCCGTTTGCCTGAATGATTAAAAGTCCCCTTTAGTGTTTCTAAGTACCCCTTTTCAAAAGCCAGTGAAAACACAAAAATTA
>JAODJU010000025.1:14231809-14244139 GCA_026776725.1 Gnathonemus echidnorhynchus | reverse complement strand
TAGCCTGTTAGCCTGTGACCCTGAGCACAGTGTCAGTGCTGCTCATTTTACACCCAGCTGTAGTCTCTGCTCCCTCATTATGGCAGGGAGGTGGCAGAGGTGGGGGGGCGGGCGAGCTGTGAAACAGGTGTGGTGTGAAGCAGCCTTAGGTTCTTTCTCAGGTCTATATACCCCCCTCCCCCCACTGTTAGCATGTACTGGTTGGCATGGTTACATGTCCCCATCGCAGCAGATGCAGAGAGGGCAGCTGCAGGCGCTGTGTGACTGGCCATGCTGCATGATCGATCCACGGCCGTGTTTCGGGGGGGGGGGGTGGTGGAGCCCCCTTTACTGCCCAAAGTCATGCTCCTTGCACATATGAGTATTTGCGCACCCTGACTCCCCCTTCGGTAATAGTGCCACCTTGCCTCTCACGCAGTGCCTTGGTCAATCTCATGACTTGCTGACGCCTGCTGTTGAAGCGGAGTGGGGGATGGGCGGGGCATGGGGCCTTCTGCGGACCCGCTCCTCAGCTGGTACAAGCTGCCCTCCTGGTACAGCAGGTGGTTCCCTGGCACGCTGGCCGCTGCCCTCCTGGTACAGCAGGTGGTTCCCTGGCACGCTGGCCTCCACGCCTTCCCGTAAGCTCTCACTCCTTCTGCCCACTGGCTTTTCCTGTCTCTCTGCTCCCTTCTCCAGTGAACCTCATTTCCTGTTATCTTTTCCATCTCCACCCACATCCTTATACGCTGTCGATGCCGCCCTTTGACGGACAGTTAATTTCCATTTGTCCCCCCCCCCCACATTCCAATCAGCCACAGCCTCTGCAGACCAGAAACGTTGTTAAGGGCCAAAGCTGAACCATGATGTTGGGGCAGTTCGGCATTCTGGGTGGTATCTGCTGGAGCTGAACCTGACCCTGCAGCGGCAAATGCTGCTTATTCACAACAAACCCCATCAATTAACACCTCATTACAGGAAACACAGCATTCCCTCACCTTGTTACATGCGCTTTATGCGGTTTTCGAGAGCACGTAATGAAATCACGAACACCTGCTAAAACCAGGCAATCTTCACAGTGGCCACGCGTCGGTTAAATAGAAACCTCAATGAGGGCAGGTGGGGGGGGGGGGGTGCTAGAATTAATGTCCTGACACACAACACCTTAGTCAAGGTTAGGATGGGTTAGCTGGTGAGCTTCCCCTGTCTTTGGTAGGACAGCCTTCCACCAAACTGGAATGAGCTCACCATTAAGGCTTTGAAATACATGCTTGGGAAGGTGAATCTCAATATGCACACTTGACCATACTTATTCTGTTCCTGTTTTACACCATCTTCCATTGCCAAAGACCAGTTCCAATACTAAGAACACAAGTACAGAAGACAGTAAAAATCCCCAGATGTTGGTCTTACCCCCCCGAAATATCAAGCATACATCGGTTGCATCCTCGCCAAAGGAGACCAATCCCATGATTCATTGTGCCCCAAGTGTGTTCTTGGAAGGCGAGTTAGCAAGACCGGTCTTTGCGGTCTCAGTATTGATATTCACCACTTGTCTCCATTGTGCTCCATTGTTCTGAGGTCCTTGAAATCCCCCGACTTGTACACACTGAGTAGGTTTCAGGAGGGGAACAGATTTATGAGGTATTAACTGATGGACATGCTCACTTTCTGAGGAACCCAAAGCAGGCCGAACGCGGGGAACCTCTGATGTGGCTTATGGACGTGGGTCACCTCCGGCTCACCCAGACCCAGGCTGCAGGAATGAAGCTTCTGCATCTCGGGAAGCTGCATGCTCGTGTGTGTGTGTGTGTGAGAGAGAGAGAGAGACAGAGGACATGAGCACGTAGTTTTAGCATGTGACCTTTAGGGAACATTCAAATCGGGCTAGTGTGTCTCTCAGAAACGCCCAGCCTGGATTGCTGCTGCTCTTTGGAGGGCTGAGACCTCCCATCGAGACCCGGTTCCTCTGTTCTTCACAGAAAGCCCTCATTCTGTGTTAATAACCCCATTAAGGGGGCACAGTATTTTAAGATGGGCTTGGTGTCCGGAGCTGGGTGTCTCGCTGTCCTGACTGCACTGCCTGGCACACAGCCTCCATTTCCTACCCTGCGGTTCCCTTCTCAGAGTTCAGAGGAACACTTCAGATGGTCCTGAAGGGACCGTGCTTTCAGAGAGAGCCAGAAGGTTCACGGACTAGGGAGCATAGTCAGCCTGGACCGGAGGGTTTCAGGCTCTGATTCTAGAATAGCCAGCATTGTTTTTGAGGAGGATGCATTAAATGATTTCCTGTAGTAGAACAGAGAACATTTAGCTGTGCAAACATTTACCAGGCCCCTCGAGATGCACTGGGGGAAAGTCGATCTCTGCATGTTACATGGTGAGTGAGTTTGTGTGTGTGCGTGTGGGGGGGGGGGGTTATGTATATATTACATTGTGTGGACCAAATGTCCCCACAATGTGAAAAAAAAACTGTTATTTTGACGTTGTGGGGAAACTCAGTTTTATAAAAGTCTACGTCTACAACTAAAAAACTAAACCAAAGGTCTTGTTACTTATGGTTAAGGGGCTGAGTAGGGGTTAAGGTCGTCATTGTTAGGATTAGGGTTTTTCCCATAGAAATTAATAGAGTCCCCACAAAGATGTGAATATAAATGTGTGTGTGTTGGGGGGGGGGCTACTATATTGACTATATCGACCCCCCACCCCCGTGCCATAAGGAGACCTGACCCAGCTGGTCAATAATAAGTCCATATCACATAGACGCAGCCTTGCTTTTTAAACCCATCCCCGTCTCCCTGTTACAGTTCCACCATCCATACATCAGACCTGCTCACTGACTTTCCATCCATCTCCCCTGTCGCTTGGGCCACAAGTGGCCGGAAGCATGTAGGATGCCCTTCAGCTGACCCAAAGGAAGCCTGCCCTTGCTCACCCGCAGCCAGAGCGCACTCCGCCCAGTTAACCGTGACCCACTGAACGGCTTTCTCACATTTTACATTTTCTTTGCGTTTTCAGAATGATTTTGATGTACTCTTCTTGATCATTAATTATATGTGGTGCGTGTTCATTGTTTTACACAGGAATGGATCGCGCCCCGTGGTGATAAAGAGACAGTAGCTTAGTCGGCCCGCTCTGCGGTGCAGCAAACAGCCCACTTTAGCAGTCATGCAGCGGGGTCCTACTAGCATTTAGAGGCGTCCAGGCCGGTGCCTCGAAGGAACGCCGGGAGCACAGAATAGAGCATGGCCGAGCTCTGGGGCACCCCCTGGTCACTGTGCCCCCAACTTCTGCCCTGCAGGGATCTTTCATTGGCTACAATCCACCTGGCTCTGCATGGCTTTGACGAGGCGTTGCATCCCGCCTCATGAAGGCCGTGCTGTAATGATCTCTCTGTTCGTCCCCCGGTTGCAGTCGTTTCCATGCCGCCTTGCCTTTGGTTTCGGTCCCACATTGCTGGGGGGCGTGTCACTGATGTGCAGCTGCTCGTAAGCGCGCTCACTGCTGCGGAGCCGGGCCGCACCATCGCATCCCGCCCGCGCAGGGGCCGCAGGCAAAGCGCACTTCACTGCGAGTAGCAGGAGGAGGGAGGGGGAAGGTACCCCAGTTTCTAATACAAACTGAGGCGGTTACCATGACGCCACTGGCGGCCGTTGGAGCCCACGCCAGAGATTGCCGTCAACTGCTCTTATTTAATTAGGATTGCATTTATAATCTATAACTAATTTACAGCCAGAGGTTTAACCGGTCATTAGTTCTGGATCACTCTGCTGTGAAACGGGTCCTTTTCTCAGCTTTGGTCCTATGATCCTGTCTCACCTGCCCGGCAGAAGGTCAGAGGTTAAAGAGCAGGTTATGGAGGGCCAGGCCTTGGAGACATGCCTTAGGGTCCCAGTGATGCTGGCATGTACCCTGCTCCTCACAATCATGTAATGACAGCAGCCAGTCAGCAGGGGGAGCCGGTGTGGACAGTTTTTCATGCCTCGTTTTGTCCACCCCCCCAGCACTTGAGTGAGGTTTTTAATCGCCCGAGCAGGACGTCACCCCAAGCAGACTGGACCCCCAGTCCACCTGGGTCTCAGGCTGTCAGATACGCTCACTTTGTCTCGAACCCGTAGCGCCCTTTCTTCCCCAAACACAATTCACCATGACCCACCCCCCTCCAGGGTTTGCAGAACCTGCCTGCCGACATGCTTCAGATGAAAATTTCCATTTTAATTGGCACTTCTGGTCCTGACATTAATTACCGGCGTGAGCTGGAGCTAACCGTCGGCCGAACACGCGTTCTTGCGGATTAAGCTTTTATCCACCATGATATTCTTCTGCGAATTCGATATGCGTCATTTGACTCTGACAAAGTGGCTGATATTAAGCGCTAAACGCCCTAAACAGTGTGGAAATGAGAAGCTGGATTCTGGCATCATAATGGAGACACGCTCGACTCCCCGAATGGAGGAGGACATCGTCACCTCCTCTGGTGTTTTCCTACTGCTCCACATGC
This sequence comes from Gnathonemus echidnorhynchus, assembly GCA_026776725.1. NCBI lineage: Eukaryota > Metazoa > Chordata > Actinopteri > Osteoglossiformes > Mormyridae > Gnathonemus > Gnathonemus echidnorhynchus. The sequence goes on along the minus strand of JAODJU010000025.1, from coordinate 14,239,659 downwards.
TCGTGTCCTTCCCTGACAGGCTCCTGGTTGTTCTCCTGCCAGCCTCATCGCCTTACCTCTCTTGGCCTGGGATAGACTGTAGAACTTCCCTTTCGGCCAATGAAGTGGTGTTGGCAGCAGGGGATGCTGGGTAAGTTGTGCATAGCAGCTAATAAGGTTAGCACCGCGGTGGAATGGTGTCATAGATGATTGGCTCCGATTAACAATGTGTTGAAGCATTAAATGAAATGTCTGTGTGTCCAGATGCCTAGTGAGTGAAGACTGTGTTGCTGTCTGGTTTCTCCACTTTGTTCATTTGCTTCGGTCCCCTAAAGTGACATATTTAATACTGCGGTTTGGCTGCGAAGTGCCACTCATCTTCTCTGGTCTCTCGGTGGAGCTGTGCATGACTCCCAAGCCTCCAGCAGAGGTGCGGAACAGGAAAAGGTCAGTGACGTGAAGGTAATATCGAGCGCAGTCTGTCCTTTCATCCCCTACACATACCTGCACTTTAGCTCTGCATCCCCAGTCCCTCCTGTCTCTTGGAGACTGTAGAAATACGTGCACCTCTGGGTTTGACATCCAAGGGAAGTTTTTATGGCCACCGACGCCTTTAGAAACGCCTCAGATATTACCTGCCCCCATTGAACGTGTAACTCTGCTTAGACCCATGCTGGTCAGCGTAAGTGACCCTGTAATCAGTATGCAGCCCATAAACAGCCATCTGGGTAGCAGGTATTCAACCCAGGGGCTTTATAGTTGGTCCATGAACCTGAAGCATTTGGGCTTTTGATGAATACCTCAGTAAACCCACAGATGTCAGTAGGACATGAGAGACAAACATATTGACACTGGAGACACCGTACAGACACACACAACAAAGCCCCCCTACCCCACTCCCCCTCACTCTAGCACCCAGTTCTGGCTCATGCTTGGATTCCAACTGGACCGCAGTGCTAAGGCCCCCGCCCCTTATTCAGTAGTAACTGGGGCTGTCTTTCATGTTTGACAGCAAGTAGATAGAGGCACATTTGAAGAGTGTCAGGATAAAGCACAAACGAGGGGAAATACTGAAATACTTGTCAGTTGGTCGTTGTCACAGCAACAGACTGATACAGTTGACTGCCCTTTGGGTCCTCTCACTTTGTTTATGTAGAATTTGTTGTTGAAATATGAATTTCAAATCTCATTGCATTTCATATCCACATGGAGACATCCATATTTACAGTTTACGCAAGGCTGAGATTTGCTTTAAATCAAATCACTGGAAGGCTCACCAGGCTCTACCCTCCTAGTGGGCCGAGGGGGTTTCATATAAATCTCGGTTATCGGTAACTAGCTGTGAGGCGAATGGGAGCTAACCAGGTTATCAGCCCTCCTGGGCGTGGCCTTCTGAGGCTGTTCAATTCAGACCTAGCACTAAGCTAAAAGAACTCAGTCTTTTCTGAGCTGCGGAAAAGTCAAACATGAACTACGGAGCAGGCCTCTTCTTTGAGAGTGCAGGAAATGGATCCGCTGGTTTGAGACACCAGCAGGAACTGAAGGGAGTGCTGTCTGCGGAAAAGGGGAGGTCGCAGAGGTGACACGGTGGCCCACGCTGGTGTATCACAGGGAACAGGCCGGAAAAGGCTGAACATGAAAAATCTGCACGCAACTTCTCAGGTCGTGCAGAGAGCGGGGGTCTGGGGATCGGCCGAGAGGAACCCCATACATTATTTAGCACGTGATATTAGAAAAATAGTCTCACTGTTCGGTGTAAATAATTCACAGATTCTGTGTGACTCTGAGCCACTCGACTGTTACTGATGGGCAGGGAAGAGGAACCCGCGGGGACCACAAGCCTCTGTTTCCCACCGAATATCTTACCAAAATTCGTTTTGTTGTAATTTTATCCAAGGACTGAATGTTCATTCGGGGGCGATGAAATATTTAATAGATGTATTCAAGATGCCGGGTTAACGTAATGCAAGTGCGTTTAGAGACTGGTTCATCTAATATTCTTTGGGTTTGGCCCCACATCCCTTTGTGTGGCTTTTCTGAGCAGTGAGGTGAGTTTTATTCTTTTCCACAACACAACTGGATGTGTTATTTTAAAGCAATGTTATGGTAAAGGAGGACATTAGAGGCAGGAATCAGAGCCTTGTGGTCAGAGAGCCAGGGGCCATTAACTGGTGAGGTTTATGGGGCGAGACACGAACAGAGAGCTGGGTGGACGGATATGTAGCAGGCGTTTTTTTTTTTCTGAGAAGAATTTACTTGTACCAGAACCTTCTTGCAGGGGTTTATTTTCTTCGGCAGTGATGTAGATGACTGGTAAGTTCTGGAGACAGAATGGCGATTGCCCTTCAGGAGAAAGGGTAAAGGGGAGGTAAGCCTGGCAGCTTCCGTGCCCTCAGCTTTAAGGTGGCTCATGCCACATGACGAAAGACGCTTGCCATGTTTCCAGAACTGTCCATCAAACAGAAGTGGAAGTGATGCTATTTGGTATCAGATGCTAGTGATGCTATTTGGTATCAGAGTGGTGATAACCAATCAGATTGTAGAGGAGGTGGGTCCAAGCAACTAGAAGAAGTGGGACCAAGGCATCATATTGGCTGGTTCCACCTCCTCTACAATCTGATTGGTTATCTCTCTCAACTAATCTTTTTTTTTTGTTCTGCTCTCAGAACATTTTTGTGTAAGAAAAACTCCCATTAGCAAATATATTTATCTTGGGTTAGGGTTTGCTAACCCTAACCCTAACCCTAACCTTAACCCTTTCAGTTTGTGGTCAGTGTCACAGCCACAAGTGTCCTGTGAGTTTGGATATGTAATTCTAACAAGAGAGGTGTTAACACTGTCACTCAGAGGCATAACTAACGCGGGGTAATCTCTCTGCATCCATCACACGCAGACACACATGTGACCGGTTGGTGGTTTATAACCGTCGGTGGACTCTAAATGAGAACAAACGTGACTCAGTCGTTTAAATGTCACGAGTCAATTAACCTCTGCGTAGTGGCCCAAAGATAAATGCTGATCCCTTCTCTACATGACATTTAATTGCTGTTTGTTTTGGAAGCAAAGCAAAATATCACAACCAAAAATAACATGGCTGACTCTGGTTATTAAGTCCTTGCACATATTGTCACATTTTCAGACTTCTCACATTCAACTACGAAGACGGATGACTAAGTCTTTCTAAGCATGACTTTTATGTCAATTAAGAGTAATATCTGACTTATTTCAACTTGGAAGTCGTTGTGTCGACAAGGATTGGTCTTGGTTAGTGTGCTGGAAATGGCGCAGGGTCCTCTGCGGCGCGGTGGATGAGGCTGAGTCAGTAATGAATCAGTAAATAGGTTCATTAGTCACATGGCTGGCTGTGTATCTGAGCACCACCTGGAGCTGTAGGCCTCACTCATGCACAGAGAACATCAGAGGGGAAATACAGACGACGTGGACCGGCAACCATTACCAAAATACTCCTGTAAAACAGAACAAATCCCTTTACAGATCTTATAATCACTTTAATCTCTCCGGGGACTCTTGTGTTTGCTATGCAATGCTTAAATAACTGTATAAACGCTCATATTTAGGCTGTGTAATGCTCGCATAACAGTATGAACATTCAGATTAAGGCAATATAACGTTCATGTAGCAGTTTAAATGCTCATATTTACACTGAGTAACACTTATGTTACAATAAAAGCTTCCATTTAAGCTGTGTAACACTTGTGTGACAGTATCAGTGCTTGTATTGAGGCTGTGTAACAGTATTAGTGCTCATATTTAGGGTGTGTAACACTTTTGTAATAGTATAAATGCTCTTATTAAAGCTACATCATGCTTCTGTAAGAACACAAATGTTTGTATTGAGGCTGCCGGATGCGTTTTCTCTCACCTCTGGAAGACAGTCTCTCTGGGAAAGCACATCAGTCAAAGAGGGCTGATCTCTCCATCAGTTTCCTGTCACATGGTTCGACCATGCCACATAATTTAAAGAGCTTTCTGTAGTGCCTGAGCCATGGTGATGTAGCGTCCGATCAGATGATGGCTGGAGCTCAATGTCTCTGAAAATGCGTGCTGAAAATAAATAAATAAAAAAAACATGGTGTGAGCCCAGCATGCAGCACTGTAGCGCACTCTCTGGATGGCTTTTCAGGATAGCCTAGCACGCCGCCAGCTTTGCAGGTTAGCCTAGCACGCCGCCAGCTTTGCAGGTTAGCCTAGCATGCCGCCAGCTTTGCAGGTTAGCCTAGCACGGCGCTAGCTTATCAGGTTAGTCTAGCACGCCGCTAGCTTTGCAGGTTAGCATAGCACGCCGCTAGCTTTGCAGGTTAGCCTAGCACGCCACATCATTAAGGAGCTTAGAGCTCTTTATCTGTCATCTCGGCCCTGCCACAGGCTTTCAGATTCCTAGTCCTCATAGGATACAGTGTCTTTGCTCAGATGTGACCTTAATTCCTGCCAACTACAGGTGTTTGTCAGTGAGTTATTGGACCTTAAATCCATCCTGCTTGCCTGGGGGGGGGGGGCAGTGCCCTGACTCTATAATGAGTGCCGGGGGATTAGAAGCCCCGCGATCATCCGGCTGCACGTTTGCAGCAGAAAGCCACCGCGGGTCATGCGGTCTGCAGATGGCTGTGTACCGTGTGGCTGCGGCCGCCCCCCCGCAGGGTGGGGGGGGGGGAGGGGGCGATGGAAACATGTGCCTCCTTCAGTGGTTGTGGTAAAAAGCTCATCCAGACACCAGGGGCTCACAGCGAAATAAGCTCCATATACAGATGCCCCCCCGCCCTGCAGACGGGGGCCGCTTTAATTTTGAATGGCAGCTTAATTCTTCAACTGTCGAGAGCCCGTTGATGGGAAAATTACTTTTGCTCTGCTGTGGCATCATGATACAGGAAATCCATTTAGTACAATTACCTTTAAGCAAGAATAAATCTCTTTCCCAAACAGCCTGTACAGTGTAGCTTCCAGAACGTATGTGCTGTACATTCGCTGCTATTTTTAGAACGGCATGCCCATGAAGCGGGGCTGGGCGTCCGCGGGCCGCGCGTTTGGGGTCGATCACGTGCAGTGACACTCAGGAGGCTGGCTGGTTGGGAGATGAGGTGAGAATTATTTAGAAAAGGCCATGAATGTCACCTGCTTGATCCCCTTCTCTCGCGTTGAAGCAGACGCTGGTGGGGGACCTTGAACCAACAGCACAGAGGCAACTTAAATCTATGATTAATCATCAACCATTTTTTTGTCCTGCCTTTACCTTGCCCAGTATTATATTAATTTCTCATTTGACTCATTCACCCCCAAGCCAAGGTCCTTTGAGCGTTATACCACAGGAAATATCAAATTTAAAGTTTGGGAAGCCCAACACGGCTGTTTCTTTGCTTTTCAAAATGAGACAGTAGGGATTGATAATGATTCTTCATCTGAAGAACCCATCACTGTCGTTTCAGCATACGGTCCAAGATAGAGCATTAAAAATATGAAAGCAGACCATGTTGTGGACTTCAGTAGCATTTATCTCTTGCCGTCAATTAATCTTTTCTTTGTGGATGGCATGGTGGTGCTGTCGCCTCATACCTCTGGGGCTTCAGCTCTATGTGTGTGGTGTTATGTTGTCAAGGGTTTCCTCTGGGTTCTCTGGTTTTTCCTCTCACAGTCAGAGGTGGACATTTCAGGTCCAGAAATTAAAAATCCAGACCAGGATTTTGTTTCAACCAACCAGTTAAGCATAAAGAGTCACAGTCACAGAGTACAGAAATGGTTGGTTGAAACTAAATCCTGGTTTGGATTTTTACTTTCTGGTCCTGAAATGTCAGCCTCTGCCCACCGACCTGGGTTATCCCCTGCCTTGCTCCGATAGCTCCCAGGATAGGCTCTAGACCCCTGCATAGGATGAGCGTGTATAGAAAGTGGATGGATGTTCTCCTTTACTCCATTACTTACATGGCTTATCCTTTTACAGAGAAGTTATCCAAATATGAAACTTTCCGAATGAATTTGGGATTCATGTACGATAGCAGACTTCCGTTCTCCGGGCAGATGACAGGCGGGCTCATCGAGGGTCATGTCATGACTAAGGAGTCGTGTCAAGGAACAAGGGGACAGATTTGGGGGAGTTTCCGCAAAGCCACTGCCTGGCAGTAAATCCCGGTAAAAAGCGTCGGGATCTCAAAGCCGGTGCTCTCTGTGTGCTAAGCCTTCCTCCTGCCCGAGGCTCCGCCTTGCTTGCTTGCTCCTGGCTGTCCCCTGTGAAGCAGCTCGTTCTCTGGCCTCGTTAAGCAGTTTTAACTGATGTCGCGGGGGAGTCACTGTGAGACGCAGTGGTGGAATGAATAATGTGGCTCGAGGGACCTTATTTTCTGCCCCCGAGAAGGCTGCGACCAATTGAGGATTCAGGCAGCATTGTGAGGATGCCACGGGTCATGTGACCTTTACGGTGGGGAGCTCAGGTTCCAGATGGGAACCGACCCTTCGGATCGGCGCATTCCTTAACGTTAATAACTGTCACAAAACACCCAGCCGTGTGTCACGCTTGCCTAGGCTGGCCGTGGTTGTCCCCCAAAAACAGCCGAGAGAAGACAGCTGCTTGCTTGTCCCTGGGCTGCTGAGGCCAAGGGCTACCCCAGGGACTCAAACCTATAACCCTCTGCTGTCATTCTACCTCCATCTCCGAACAGGGTACAGTGCAGAGAGTCATTCGCTTTGTGAAACTTGTAAAATAAGGGTGCATGCAAATACAAAAATAAAGCTGAATGATGAATTCCTGTAATAATAATAATTGTTACTGTTGTTAATATTATTGTTGTTGTCTTGTTGTTGTTGTTTAATCAATAAATCAATATGTTCATTCTTTCATTCATTCATTCATTCATTCATTCATATGGTTCATTAATATTCCATTATATTTTGTTTTTCCTCTGGGATCAATAAAATTTTTTTCTGATTCTGATTCTATTTGTATACCCTGCACTCTTTAATTTGTTCACATTACTTGTTTGCACTATGTGTATCGTCCTTGCACTTTGCGTGTTTTGCACTGAATGTAAGTTTGTCTGTGCTCTACGTACCTCGCTGCTGTATGCACATGAATTTCCCCCTGGGATCAATAAAGTTTATCTCATCTTATCAAATCAAATCCTGGGCTGTTTATCCAGCTGACGTCAGTCCCTAAAGCTCATGCAAATGTCAGGTGTGTTTCTGATGGGGGAGGCAGCAGTCTGGCATTTTGGTGATCTCATTCACCTACGTGATGTTTCCAACATGGACGCTACCCCTGCTTTAATAAGGAAGTTGAATATGGTCCCTGAAAGCTGATAAATCTGCAGAAACAGTGCAAGAAGCTGCCTGTGTTTCCCTCCACTCTTAAATCTGAAGCCAGACGCTGGCTCTTTCCTGACAAACCGACATGTCCTCCGTCGGCCAACGGAGTCCGTAATCTGATCTAGGTTCAGTTAGAATGAAGTGAGGGGCTGGCAGGGTAGCAGATCTTTTGTAGGCCACTTTAATTCAGAGGAAGTTCACTTTCGGGAAGAGCTGACAGGAAGGACTTGAAAGGACGGACAGAGTGGCTCCCAGTTCTGCCCGTTGCAAGGTTACCATGGACACCACGGCTCTCTAATCGCTGCCAAGCAGACAGAAGCAGAAGTGTTAGTGCTTCCAGGAGGACACTGGAGACTGGATGTGCTGACTTTGTCCTGCTTTTTCGGTTATTTCAGTGAAACATTAGATCCCTGCTGGATAGTAAAGTCTTAAAATGTGTATTTGAGTTGAGAGCCATAAGAAAACAGGCTGGAAATTAAGCACATGAGAATAACTGTAAATGCATTTTATAAGAGTAACAAAATGGAATTATTATTCACTGAGTTATATACAGAACATTA
>JAODJU010000025.1:14181144-14218136 GCA_026776725.1 Gnathonemus echidnorhynchus | reverse complement strand
CTCATTAACGAGCCGTTTCACAATAGCTGTTAAAGACTCTACTGTCACCCGCTGTAATCTGGCAGCGAGGCTGTCTGAATGGCTAGACTGTGAGTGCTTTATGTGCCACGCGGGTTGACGGACACATTCATAGCCCTGTCATGTGGTAGAGAGGGCGGGACCTCAATCGACCCAGAGCAGAAAGAGGTCATAACACTCAAGGGTGACAAAGAACAGTGTGCATCTCTTTTGCTCTGAAGGCAGGTGCTCATTTGAGCTTCTTAATATTCTGGGTGAGGGTCTCAGAATATTTAAATCATTCTAAAAAAAATAAGTAGCCTGAAATAGTGAACTGAATGGAAACCATTATCTCAACAAAACAGATGTTTTTTAAGCAGCACAAAAATGTAAAGCCTGCGAGAACATCATGGAGATACCCTCAGGACCCGTTTTCACAGCGACCACCATCGGGACTCGAATGGCTAGCGCACGAATCCCGCAGCCACCCCCCCGGGAATCTTTCTTTGGAAGTGGAATAAATAGAACGGACTTTAGAGCAGGCAGGATGTTTGCTGGGTAATCGGCTCCCCCCTCCTCCCCAAGACGGCTCTGTTTACCTGTCTGAATCATTGGCGAGGGGCCGCACACGGATCTTGGTGTGGGGGGGGGGTAGGGGGAGTGGTCTGGCTCATCATGCACATTCACCACCATTACAGCATGTCCGTATTCGTATTTCATGTTTTATTTTACACAACATAACAACACAGCAGATGTTGTCTTCCTGTACAGCTTTTTTTTTTTTTAACGCCGCCTTAAAAGAAAGGCAATTCCAATGTCATTGAAAAGAAGGCTTGAATTTTCCTTTAAAAAATATCAATTTTATACGAGGTCCAGTAACAAGTTTTAGTGTTTCTTTTTCCATTTTTGATTCTTTGTCTGTATATATGCAGGAAAAGGGTATTTCCTCGGTAAGAATGCTTTGTGTGAAATTGTGCCAGATCCCACCCCCCTGGCAGAGGGGTTGGCTGTCCAGAGGTGCCAATTGAAGGCACCAGATTGACTAAACTGACCAAATGAGCATACTGTAGTCCAAGCGACTGGGTCCATTTCCTCTCTTGCTTGCTTTTTGTCTTGAAATGATGGCAATGCCGTGTGGCATCCGTGCTATTTCTCAGGGAGACCGCTTTCCACAGGAGGCTGAAGGTATCCATCCAAATCCTGGCCCACACCGAGGCAGGCCCCCGTCTCCCTGGCAGCTCCCTGGGACAGAACGGAAACAAAATGGGGGATAGATCCAATGGAGGCAGTGAATAGTCACACAGTGCTTTCCAGTATCCACTCGGAGCTGGAAAGACCCTTCCCGCCATCCTGCCCCTCCAGCGGAATGAGCATCCCATTCATGGACAGACTGCGCTTGTACCACATGCTTCCCAGCTTCTGAGAGCCGATGTAGCAGTGATATTTGGACAAGTCCTCGTTTAGGGAGTATCTGCGTTTGGCCCCGGCTCCCTCTGCTGGCAGAGTCAGGTACTTGGGAGAGCCCTTGGAGTGCGCTCTTCTGAAGACCGGCGTGTCCTTGATGCGGGCCACGGGCAGGGCCGTCAACTGCTGCAAAGCCGTGGAATTATTCCGGTTTGTGTTCTGCAGCTCGGCGTCGGTCAGGGACTCCGCCGCAGCTTGGCGCTTTGGCTTCGAGGGGCCCGACAGTCCGGGTGTCCTACCTTGACTGGCCGCCGCACTCTCCGGCTGAGAAGTCTCGAACGAATGCGTCAGCGTGTCCGGTGGCCCCGGCGCCCCCTTGTGGCACGCGTCATCCTCATGGGCCATGGCCTGCTTGGACGAGGAGGGCGTGACGGAGCATCCCTGGGATCCGTTGGTCTGGGAGTGCACGTTGGTCACCATGGCGCCCTTGGCAGCCTCGCCGTTGTTGCACACCTTGTAGCGGATCATGAGGATGATGATGAAGACCAGCACGGAGGCCACAATGATGCCCCCGATGATGATGATCATGGTGCCGCCCAGGAACTGCGACTGCATGAAGTGGCAGCGGAGGTACTCGGACTCGGTGGTGAACTGGACGCAGCCCACGACCCGAGTGGCCGTCAGCGACGTCACCACGTCGTCATAGATGGCTAGGACGCACAGGTCATACTGAGTGCCCGCTGCCAGGTTGTTCACCAGGAAGTTCTTGCTGGTAGGAGGGATCATCCTGCAAGGAAGCAGAAAGAGGCTGAACATCAGCATCCAGGACAGAGGTGCCGACCCTCTCAAGCTCTCTTTGTTATGTTTGAGTTGTCAGTAGCAGGGGCCTGACACAGAGGGGGCGCTGTTCACCACCTGTGATTACCAGCCCCAGATTCCTCTTCTGTGCCCCACAAAGCCGAATGTGGTTCCCTAACAGCCCTGGCATTCCGTAACTGTCCAATGGCAGTCTGTTTAGCTGTTGGAGCTGTTTTTATCAGCCGATCTTATAAGGACTGCCTCTCGCCGTGGTTCTTCTCCACCTGGCGGAGCTCTGCCAGGAGTCCGGCCCTCTGTAACCCCTGTGGCACGGTCTGGCTCTTACCGCGTCCCGCCACATTGCCACCCACTCGCTCTCTCACCTTGTGGAGAGAATGACCAGCACACTCCGGAAGGAGCCCAAAAAAGCGTCTTCCTCACAAGACAGCTACGTGAACCCCATGCTTCCAGATTATTCTGCAGCACTTTGAAACTGTGGCACCAAAGAAGGGATGTAGAATTTAAAAGAGGGGGGCTACAAACAAAACTGGGAGGAGGCTATGAGCTGTTTGCCTCTAGAAGAACGGCATCACAGCATCAGAAGGTGACAGATCTGAAATCTGCTCTGATCCCTTCAAGACCAGGTGCTGAAACTTGGCTTACTGAGGCAAACTATCATCATTTAATTTGTCTGTTTTACCGGATATGTTCAATTGTGGCACCACATTCTCCTTTCTTATGCTTCCAGCATTAAAATGCGTGTAACTGAGAACTATGAATATTTTCACAACAGTGAGGTACCATGTTTAAGGGAGCCGATCAGATCAGGGAACGGCTCCACGGCTCAGCCTCTCTGCAGCTCTGAAGGATGGAGGAGCTGAGACTGACTTTGCTGGGTTACCATCCTGCCCATTTGGGTGTGTAGAGTTTAACTACCCTATATGTGTGCTACATATCTAATAGAACATACATGTGTGCTATATGTGCAATAGTACATACATGGTGTTTACCTCCTCTACATGTGTGTTATATGTGCAATAGTACATACATGGTGTTTACCTTTGCAACATATGTGTTATATGTGTAACAGTGCATATGTGGTGTTCACCTCCTATATGCGTGGTTTTGTGTAATAATACAAACATGGTGTGTACCTCCTCTACATGTGCATTACATGTGTAATAGTACGTGCATGGTGCTTACCTCTTGTATATTTCTGTTATGTATTTGTCTGAACTGCCATGTTACTGACAGCTCAGCCCGTTCCCATGATTCATGCATTCATTTTGCTCTTTCTGTCAGCCGGTCAGAGTTGCCCTTTGTTCAAACGTGGGAAAAATATCATTCCACTTATAAAATGACCTGGCTGACCCCAGTGACTAAAGACTTGTAATGAGCAGTGGTGCGGAGTATCCAGCTCCCTGCCACGGAGGAATCATGCATGCTGCTGGGGGTTTATAGGAGAGAACACGTCAGCTGACATTCACACGCCGACACCCCTGTATGTGCCCTCTGCCGCCTCCTGCTGGTGGGAAATTGTCAGTTTGCTGAATGCTCACTTTCCGGCACAGTGAGGTTGCGTTTCTACGAGGTAGCGCGCCAGTGTCATCCGAGGCCGTCCAGCAGCCTCTCCCATCCTGAACAGTACAGCTATGGCGTCTAACGATGATGTCTAACGATGGATCTACACTTGGCTAAACGATATGGCAATGACTCGGATTCAGCTAAGTCCAAGCACCCAACTGCAAGGTTTCTCGGCTACACGGTGGCCTGGCAACTCAGCTGAGGAGGCCTCTTAAGGTCTTAGCTGTCTGTGAATTTTAGCCCTTGTTGATTTTTAATACTCTGTAGGCACAGCACATGAAAAGGGGGCGGAGTCCCAACAGCTCCAATGGGCATGCTCCCTAATGGGCATGGCTTGTCCTCTTCTGCGATAATAATTTATTAGCCTTATAAGCAGTTTCTGTTCACTGTAGGCCCCCACCCCGCCACCCCCATCTCCACAGTAATGCTTCTCCCACCAGTACATCTCTCTCCTCTGGTAAGGAGGAGAAGGTGAACTATGGCACATTTTAAGACCAGACGTTCCCTCATCAGAGTCTGAGAAATGGATTTCATTTCCCCGTGGTTTCCAGCCGCCCAAGGCCGGGGGCTCATCCTGTCACAATAACCGCCCAGCTTGTCATGCCCAGGCAGACGCTGCCGCATGAACTGTGATGCATCGACAAAGGGAGTCATTTGTCTTGTACATTATTTATAAACATTTTGCATTTTAACCGGTACAGCCTGCTACCAAGTGTCCTTCAGGGGCCACACACTTGTTCGACTGCCTGTTTTAAAAATCTTTGATTTAATAATTTTCGATTGCCGGGAGTGAGGGTTAGGTCTTTTTCTTTCGTTAATAACTGATGATGGTAAATAAGATTCAGGTTCAATGTAATGAAGATATGAAGGTGATTGTTCTCGGCCGGCATCCTAATTCACACACTTTTAACCGGCCAAAAAACAGGGAGTTGATTCTGTGCATGTCGGACCAGGACCTGGGACTGGGCAGTGTGCAGCTCAGCGGGTCAGGACGCTGTGCCTCTGATGGCGAAATCACCAGTCCAAATCCCAGGGTGGGCGGAGGGATTTCACCACTGGGCTCCTGAACAAGTCCCTTAACTCCCAAATGCTCCAGGGACCGTCTGACCCTGTTTCCTCCTTTGTATGTTGCTTTTGATAAAAGTGTCAGCTAAAATAAATGATGATAAAACATTACATTTCCATGCATGTGTGAATTTGCTGACTGATGGCGATCCCTTTCTTAATGCATGGGTTTAAATGACGATATCTGTGTGAATATCTCCCCTGCTTCTCAGCATCTTCTCTGTGACGTCCCTATGGCTATGTGGTTTGTTTTGCTTGTTCTGGCATCCTTTTGTAAAGGGGTCAGCCTTCAACGACAAGGCAGAACAACATTTGAAGGAGGTGCGACTATGATTGTCTCCTCTGTCTGCCATGCCGGTCACAGCTAGCTTATTCCACCCTTGGTAAACAAAATGCTCACCTCCTACTGCTGGTAGTTAACATGCTTTATTGTGCTGCACTCATTGGACCATTTCATTATTACTAGCCAGTATTTTTCTTGCTTGATTAGAGCAGATTAATGCCTTGTGTAGCATGAGGCTAATCAGGCCATACTCATCTGGGACCTTGATTTGAGCTGCATGACTCTGGAGACTCACTTTATTATGGTGAAAATAAAACGATAAAAATGAATTGGACTCAGGATTATGTTTCGAGCCATATGTTTGTGCCAGGTAGGAGTGATGGATTAAGGGGCATTTAAATATATCTTGTAACACCATGGAATCAGTAATTTTTTTTGGCTGGATTCCATTCATTGCTGCACCAGCAGCCTAATAAGTGCACAGCTGACTGCTTGCAGATGGGAATTAGTGTCACTTTGTGGTGCTACGCTAATTCAGATATGTTTTTATTGCTTAAATAGTAACCTTTCCTTTATAGCTCTTTAAAAGTGTGCAGTACAGCATAGTGTACAGCATCTGTAAGCTTAAGAGAGAGTGTTCTGCTTTCTTAATGTTTACCTGATGGGTGTTTATCTGTAGATAAGAGCAAACAAGTATCAAAAGTACATCCAATGTAATCCTTCGATTCAGTGCATCTGACAGTAGAAACTTTTAAGAAGAAAATCACTTAAGAATTTGTGGGAATTTGTGGTAAGGTTGCCTACCTGTAAACGAGAGAGTCATCATAGGTGCCGTTGTACTGGATCTGGAACATCCGGATACCTGGAATATTCCTCTGGAAGTTGAACTTGACGAGGGCTGTAGAGGCTGTCACCTCGGCTATCACAACCCGCTTATCCGGGCTGGTCTTGGTCTCAGCTGTGTGGTTGCTGCCATTGGCACCGCCTTTGGTAGAGGTGGAGATGTCAGAGGAGCCAGGGTCAGGCTCCTGGATGTTGTTGGTGCTGTTGGTGATGTGAGGCAGCTTGATAATGACGAGGTCCACGGTCTGGTGGGCCTCGCCAGCAGGGTTGGAGGAGATGCAGGTGAACGAGCCTGAATCCTTGACCGTGCTGATCAGGATGTCCAACGTGCCATTGGAGTACACCACAGTCCGTGTTGAGTTGGACACCAACTTTCCCTCTGGTGAGATCCAGTGGATGATAGGCTCAGGGTCACCCCGGGCCTTACACCGTAGGGTGGTTCGCTGGCCCTCAAGTACCCGCATCTCGTGGGAATACCTCGTGATGAGGGGTGGCTCACAGAGGAACTCCTCTTCAGGGATGGACCAGAAGTAGCGTCCGGACAGGTGGGAGGGCGTGGCACAGGTCTCTAGGTCATCGTCACGGCTAAGTCGCCGCAGCCAGAGCAGCTCGCAGTTGCAGTGCAGAGGGTTTCCTCCGAAGCTTAACGCGAAGGAGGTGGGGCTGATAACCCCTGCGGTGGCCAAAACCTGAGCTCTCTGGAAGAGTGGGTCTGGTGGCAGCTTTTGGAGTTTGTTGGAGGTCACATCCAGGCGGTTGAGCTTCTGCATGAGGGAAAATGTGCCCTCTGGGATGAAGTCAATCATATTGTGGTCCAAACTGAGAGTGTGCAAGCTGATCATCCTCTGAATGGCCTCCCACGGTACCGTCTCCAGGTTGTTGTACGACAAGTCCAGCTCCTCTAGAGCCAGGAGGTCATTGAAGGCCCCCAGGTGGATGTTGGTGAGCTGGTTGTTGTTCAGGATCAGGTGGTGCAGCTTGGACATACCGCTGAAGGTATCGTTGGATATCCGTGTCAGGCGGTTGCTGTTGAGGTGCAAGGCGCGCAGATTCTCCAGGTCCGTAAATGCGTGAGGTGTAATGAAGCTTATCGTGTTCCTGGAAAGGGTAAGGTCCACGAGCCTGGTCATGTTGGCAAAGTCTTTTCGCTTCACGCTTGTGACGAAGTTATCGGCCAGCCGCAGCTCCACAGTGTGCCGGTCGATGTTTGGGGGGACAAAGAGTAGCCCTTTTTTGGCACAGAGGGTCGCAAGGTTGGGGGACAATATCTGACAGACGCAACGCTTCGGACAAATCTGGGCTTTAACTGCCATGCTGATAACCAACAGATAGACCAGCAGGTTTTCCATTGTAAGTCAGGTTCAAACACCTGCAAGACAAAATAAAGAGGAAGGTCACATTTTGTGAAGGCTTCTTTGTTTTATTAACAATGCAAAACTGTGCATAATCATTTGACAAGTTGTGGTCAATCCTGTAACACCACCAAGTAATTGATTTTTTAACTAATGTGCTGATTAGCATCTGCGCCTCTATATTTTCTTCGATTTTGGAATTCCATTGCTTGTAGATAACCGTATTTTGTGGTCCAGCAGGATCAAAATGGAGATAGAGTACAGTATATTGGAAACATGGCTCATTCCTAAAAAAATGTTCTCATCTTAAAAATCTGTCACAAATTAACAAAAGAAATCACTGTGTACTCCAGCCAGAAAAGGCTGTATGACAACAGCAGGCCTTCCAGGAACTCTGACGTTGAGCTTGCCTGTTTTAAGGTTCAGCCTCAGCTGGCTGGAAGGCCTTCTGACAGCTTGTCTGTGCATCTAATTTGAGTCCAACTTGTCGGTCACTGAGAGTCGCGCCTGGTTGCCTCGGCACCACATCACAAGATCTGCCCACCTTCTGGTACGGACGCTGTATTCCTTCCCGCCACACGCAAGCTGCCTGCATCTACGGACTGCACATTTCCATCTTAGAAAGGGACACTCTCCCCAACACTTCCTCCCATTTGTTAGACATATATTGGTTCCTTGAACGAATTGCATTGGGTCATTCATTCCTGCATAGTTCCTAAGATGATTTCTGATGGCTGCTTTGACTGATACGTTCTTAGGCCTCTAAATAGCTGGCCTCTCCCCTTTCATTCATTTTAAAACTGGAATGTGCCCAGATTCATGAAGTCCATGTTCTGAACAATAGACTTATTCTATGGCAGTACTGGCATCACAGAAATGGTGCAGAGGAACAGCTGATCATTTACTATTCTTAATATACCATCACAACAGCCCGAGTCAGACATGAATTAATAAATGAAAATGCAGTCATCTGGGATAAGTAATCAGCAGCGTAATGCATGAGGAATCTTCTTTGTAAGACACGACTCGTGACTGCATATAGTAATTCCCTTCTTTGTCAAACTCTCTACTTCATTCTATCCAGAGCTATTCTTTTGCCTGCATGTGTCTTGGTGTTAATGCTAACATGGAATACACTTACCATACATAACTATGTTGGTGCAATAAGCATGACTCCCCTGGATGGTATTTAGACCTTATCAGCAATCAGCAGTTGACAGAGTTTATGTCCTGGGCAGAATGTTTTTGAATTGGGTTGACATTTATGCTTTCCTAATCTTACATTTAAATTCAGAAAACAATAATATGGTCTGTCTCTTTATTTGGGAGTTCCATGATAAGACAAAAAATACAATTATGAAAAATCAAAGATAAGATGTAACAAGACTCTCGCTGTCTCGTTGGCTTTCTTGGTGTGAGGATCATCTCAAGCAATACAACGTTTTAGACCCCACAAGTCAGATTTCAGACAAAATGTGGTCCCAGAAGACATGGAAGCAAGCTCCTAAGCATCCTCTCTCCTCAGTCAGATCTCTATTGTGCGCTCTGTGCAAGTGGAGTTAGCACACTGCTACTAATCATCAGGGAGCCACATCTGCTAATCGTGTCTGCCATAAGAATCAACAGAAATGAATACAGCCACGCTGCCTACTGCTTGACATAGAGTGTGACATCTCCATTGACAGGAAGAACATCTGCAAGGAGCGTGGACAAAGATCCCTAATACTCGAACACATTTACACAATGTCTTCTGAGATGTTTTCTGTTAGTTTAGGCTTGTCTCCTGTCCATCCAGTCCAATTTAGTAGGGTTTCTTCAGTTTTCATTTTATAGAAGACAACGTAAAGATGTTCACCTCTTAGAAGTCAGTGAATCCTGAGCCTACATGACAGGGGTCTGGCTCGATTCTAAAACGAGCCTCTGACGTTTGTAGGAACATTCAAAGTCACGTGGTGGAATGGACATCTCCACATGGCCGCTAGCCACAGAGATGCGGAGTGGACTTCCATTACCTGCTCGTAATTCTTCACCATTGATTTTTGTTTTTTCCCTCGTTTCCGGGCTACGCCGCTGTTTATGTGAAGTGAAACATAATGGCCCAGTGAAAGATGAGATTATAATGGCTTGTATACTAGATGGTTGTGTGCTTTAATACAAGGGCTTCATTGGAATATTAAACATGTTTGTCGGAGTATCAGGCTCGTTCTCCCCATTTTTTCCCATGTGTCAGAGCACCCGCTCTGAAATTTACGACATTAAAGGCATTGGCTTTGCCATTGCTTATGAGTCCCAGCCAAGATATTCATCATCCCCCTGAAATGACGCTGTCGTAAAGGCTACAAGCTACATGCTAAGGGCCTCGACTACATGATATGTTTACAGTGGCCCAGATTGCTCAGATACAATGAGGGTGTTGGTGCGGTGCGGCCTAGATTTATTAGAGCTTCCTTTTCAGTAAATCCACATGACAGACATGCGGAAATGAGTCTTCTCGGGCGTGTAAGTCTGAGATGTTTATTGGAAAGCCGATAGGTTCATATGCCTTGGTTGTTTTACCATGAATTCTGGTGATTTTAGATATTTCGTGTGTCAGAAAGCTCAAAAGCGGCAGCGTTGGATTTTACTGAATACGTTGAGATCGACCATGCGTGAAATCCAGGGGAGGATAAGCTGTTTGTGTTTGTTTTCCGGTGAAGGCAGCTGGGTTTGCTCAGAACACTCAATGGGAAAATGAGTAAGGAAACAATGGAGTGATAACATGCTTGAATTCAAGCTCAAAAAATGTAACATCTTGCAGGTATTTTAAATCAGTTTTCCCATCTAGGCAGGTGATGTGGACAGAATATGAAGACGCCCCCCCACGTGGGATGTTAACAGGTGACCAGACAATGGGTATCTGTAGACCTCCTGGAATTTTACTTGCATGGATATGTCCAGTGAACGTGCTGTTCGTACCAGCAGTTTCAGAATAAATTGAAGGTCGAGCCATAACTGCTCTCTCTGCTCTTAACGAAGGCGAACGTGGCGGAGATGGCAGGCCGTGTGATGCGAGAAACGTTTTTGTGATTCACTGTAAGGCGCTCTTCAAATGAATGCAGAGCGAAACGCAAGACACTTGCGGTATTTGTTTTACTTCAGAGTTAATTATACATCTTCAGAGCTTTAAATAGCAATTTGCACCAACAGTGTTTTCTTTGTTAGTCAAATGCAAGTTAAAAAAGTACAGTATCTGACTCTGTAATTAAACTAGAGTGCCACAGATGTAATGTGCCCCCAAAGTTCCGAAGCTCTGTGCGTCCGTTCATCTAACCTGAAATTATACCTCTTCAGCGGGTTCAGCTTTCATTAAAGGGGGGCACCGAGGGCACCCATGAATATAACTAGGACTGTGAGAGCGGGCACCTCAATAGGCACAATCGCAGCTGCCTTTGTACTTATCGTGCTTATGCCAACATTCTGCCTGCCCTGCGCTGACAGCAGCATGTGACAGCAAACTGATTTTGTTTGAGAACGGCTCTGTGAAACTTTGGGTGGTGATTTGGGGTGGACCTGTGTAGCTGAGTCCTGCCTCTTTTTTGTTCTTCTGTTTTATTTTTATTTTTAAACACGCACTGCTCGTGAATCTTTTATACTTCCATCAACTCCAAAAACGCCGCTATCAATCCTTACAGTGTCAGCTACACCCGATCTCACATCACGCCCCTGGAGTGTGGAGCTGAAAGGAGACAGGAGAAGCGGGAACATGCATTTAACTGGAGGTTTCATTGGATGATCTAAATTCAAGGGCAAAACAGCAGGACCCCCAGTGGGTCCAACTAAAGTACCACGTCACCCGGTGCCCTTATTCCACCCCTGTAAAAAGTCTAAACACACCTCACTTGCAAAGGAGGGCCGTGGTCAGTCTCTATCCAGTCATGAGCTCTCCTGAGTGGCAGGTGCTTCCACACAGGGCCAAAGGCACAAATAGCCAGCCTTCAGAATTCATCACGCTGCATGTAGCAGTAAACGAAAGCCTATGCGATCTTTAAACCTGTCTGTTTATGTGGAGAGACTCAGAACGTAAAAATAAGAACACGGGGGAAAAGGGATGGTGATGAATCGTGATTGATAGCTGTTTCGTGGTCGTATCAGGGAATCTACTCAAGGTCTATATAATGGTGCTTGGATATTGAAATCAGACGGGGAGACGATGGCAGCGCTTTGGATCAGGGGAGAATAAAGACCCTCTGTTTCTCTGGGAGGAGGTCTGCTTCATTACCATGCTGTCTTATTGGGATGATCCAGGCCCACAGAAACACCCGAAATGGCTGTGCTCCCCACATCCTGCCCTCGGTGACTGCTGGGGGAACTCGAGTGGCGTTTAATATTAAGAAAATCCATAAGTATCTATCCTATGTGGGGCCAATCGAGGCTGATCTGGTAACAAGTGGGATAAAATGGCATTTTCCACTCCAAGTGGGTGGTTTTATTCCACAGCGTTTTCCAGAAATCGCCGTCCTACGGAGAAACAAAATCTCCAGACGCATTGTGTGTGTGTGTGTGTGTGTGTATGTGGGGGGGGGGGGGTCCACAGATAGGGGGAGCTCTAGAGCACATCACTAGCCATATGCGGGAAATGCTCACTTGAGACAAAGCTGGGATGTAGTCTTAAAAGCCTCACTCTCCACGGCCAAACAATGGCTCTTAGGAAATCTTTTAAACTATAATTAGAAACTCTGAAGCAAACAGATGCTTTCTGCTGCCTCTTATTCAAAACCAAAGAGCCACGTAGCTCGGGGTTGTAAGCTAAGTGCAGCCCAGTCCCTCACTCAAGTTTCATGCCATTAAATGGCTGGAAAGCAATGACAGAGTGGACCATGTCACTCCTGTCTCCTGACTGCACAGTTAGAACCTGCATCTGCCCCTCTGCCCCTCCTAGCAGTATAACTCCTGTTCCCTAATTGAAGAGTTAATTGAACATCTACCTCTCTTAGTAGTATAACTCCTATCCCTTGATTGGACGGTTAGGCCTGTTGTCTGACTTTCTTAGTAGTATAACTCCTGTCCTCTGATTGGACAGTTAGGTCTGTTGTCTGACTTTCTTAGCAGTACAACTCCTGTCTCCTGATTGGATGGTCAGGCCTGTTGTCTGACGTTCTTAGCAGTATAACTCCTGTCCTTTGATTGGACGGTTAGGCCTGTTGTCAGATTTTCTTTGCAGCATAACTCCTGTCCTCTGATTGGATGGTTAGGACCTGTTATTGGCTTTTCATACGCACTCTTAGATGACTGATGAGCCCCCAGATGTCACTCTATCTTAAGTGAGAATGCTGAGTTTTCTGTCATTATTTATAACAAAGCTCTATACCCTGTTACACTTATAACCCCCCCACACAGCAGACCCATCAGCTCACTGTTGCCTGGAGGGAGGCTGCACACACCAGGGACTGTGCTGGCAGTCGGGAGGCACCGAGAAGCCAGGGCCATATGCAGTGATGGGGGGGCGACATGGTTCCACACGGCTGACTAACATGGAGTGGGCTGCGCTCCTGTAGTCAGGGGAGGCAGCTCCCTGCCACGCGTCAGAAAAAGTCGCCGCATTCGTGCCACGTCGGATTCCACCGTCTGCCCGGTTTCAGCCTGTCTGCCACCGGGATGACAAATGCCAGGCGCGGGCTGATGACCTCACACGCCGGCGCCGTACCATAGGCACGTGAAGGAGCAAACACCGTAAATAGCTGCTTAATCGCTCCCACGAGGATCTGGATATGAATTATAACATCCGAAGGCCTTGGGATGGAGCTTATTATTAATAAAGGCTCCTGGGAACAGTGATGCCGCATTCTAAACAGCAAGGAACGGCGCATGTTGATGACCTCATTTTCTGTAGTTTTGAGGGTCAGTCTTGAAGCACATGGTTATGACCTCATTTACCGTAGTGTCGCGGCCCAGTGCTGAGGCACACAGTGATGACCTCATTCCCCTTAGTGTTGCAGCACACGGTGATGACCTCACGTGTAGCCAGATGGTTTTCCCTGCTCTGTCAGAGACAAGGTTTGTGATGATTCTTTGATGGAAACTCTGTGGTTTGCCCTCAAGGTCCCTCCTAACCACGGGCAGAGGCATCTGAGCCATACTGAAAGCAGCCCCCGAGATCCCACCCCCCACCCCCCATTATCGAACATCAGATACATTTTCAACAGAGACCATTTCACTGAAATGCCTGCCTGTCTTCTCAGACTGCTAGCTGCTGAATCCTTCTGGAAAAATCCGTGGCGGTGGGGGGGGTTGCAGCTGAAGGAGGACGGCTTGTCACCAGCCCGCCGCACGCTCACACCCCTGTATGTCACTCGTCCTGCGCTCCATTTGAATCGCAGCTGCAAAACACCTAGCTGTATAAATATGCACAGGTCACATGATGCCGCGGTTGCCATGGGTAATGATGTCCCTCCAGCACTAAGAATACTGATGAAGGTGAGCAGACGATGGAGAGGCCGCAGAAGCGGAAGGACGCCCCAACGCTACACTTCACGTGGCTGAACATGCGTGAGTCTGCAGCACTGAATTATTAATACGCTGGTATACGCACCAAAGGGTCTACATCAAGAAATCAGACATAAATAAATAATTTACCAAGTAAAACCTTCTGCAGCCGCTGCCGAGTCCTTACGTGTGGCTGCCGAGTCTTTACGTGTGGCTGCTGAGTCTTTACGTGTGGCAATCACGAGTGCCTGTGTCAGGTTCTGGGTCCTTGCTGGGTGATGGGAGATGCTGATTTGTGGTGTGAGTAGTGAGGAAATTTGGGCCCTGGAGACTGGAGATGCTGGTGAAAGCAGGTGTGTAACATGCCCCCTTGTCCCTCCCTCCCACCTCACAGGAGTCTCCAACACGTCCTGCCATACAGGATTGGTTAGAGTAACAGTAGTGCTCCGAGGTCCTCTCTCACCCACAGAAGCATACAGTACGGGGGCAGAGCCCAGATTATAGGCAGAAACGGACATACAGCAGACATGGACTACTACACTCTCCAGGGGGGGGAAACTACGTACTAGGAGGGGCTCACTCACCAAGAATAATTTTGGTATCCCTAAAAATTCTGGGATTGTCGGGTGGTTTGATGGGGGTGCCTTGCCCTGAGTGGGCAGCAGGGGGTGCCCGGGCGGAGCTGATTGGCCGCCTCTCCCAGACTGCCCCGCCAGCAGATCTCCCTTTAAGATTACACAGTATCTCTCTTCCTGTTTCCCCCTCGTTCTGCACTCACCGCACTCTGAACTTATCGTCTTACCGAGCTGCGGCTGCTCCTCGGATGCCTCTATCGATTCGGCGTTTACAGATTGATACGAACCTTTAATGGACCATCAGTTTAAATGACGCCCCATCGCCGGCCTGCGTGCCAGTCAGATATATTATTCATCTTAGTCTAACGACTAAATAAAATATAAATGCGTTATGCTCCTTTAAGAAAGCGAATTTTGTGGAGGGGACGTGAGAAAATCGTGCAATAACGAGCGGGTCAAAATCGTGAACTCACTGTCACCCAGTGTGAGCAGGAGCCAAGCACAGCGGCCCGGACCTCCAGGGCCCGGGGCCCGGGGCCCGGGGCCCAATCAGCACAAGGGGGCCAGGCAAGTCATGAAATAAAAAAATATTCTCATATATAATTTTTAAATAAGAATATTTACACAAAATTCATCATAATAAAAATATAAATCCATACACATCAAATTTAAATGTTTATGTGCAGGCAGAAACACGGCCAGCTCTAGCTGTAGGCAGAAGCGGCCTAGGGCCCCAGAATTATGTGAAATGAACAAATGAACAACAATTTTCTTGGTGCAGGGGGTGCTGCCAAGTCAAGTTCGGCCTAAGGCCCCCAAAGAGGTAGATCCAGCCCTGCAGGCCTCATCACGAGGCATTGCATTTGCCGCACGTTACCCCTGTGTTTCAACAGAGTGGTACGGAGCCGCAACGGAATCGACGACTGACGCATTTTTAAAATGCAGCCAGACAGTCGTGTCATACAGACGCAGGGAAATGGTGAGACGAAAGGAAGCTTTCAGGTGTCCTACGCTCGTTTTAAAGACGTTAAACCCAGACGTTGCCTCATTAGTCTGACGGAAAGGTAAACAGAAGTCAAACAACAGCTTGACGAGATTCATAAGTTTTATCGATCCGCAAGAGAGCACTTTAATTCCGAGTTCTCACTGAATATTAAATCAGGGTGCACGCCTCGAGCTCCTCGGAACGACGCTTATGATTAATCGCGTGACTGTTTTCCAGTGGCTGCTGGTCAGCGGTGATGTATGACGCATGTCCATTTTGATATATTCCCCTGGAGATGCATAAATGAATGGGGAATGTAGGGCCAGGTTTTAATTCCTCCTGCGATGTTCCCGTGTCCCCAAATGGCGGCCCCTACATCCCATTATACGCCCATCAAAGCTCCTCCAATAGCGTGACGGCAGGTCGATCACATGTCTTAAAGCGGGTGGTGATGTGCGCCTCGGCAAGTTTGTGCACTGCCTGTGATTGGAAGGTCACTGGTTTGAATCCCAGGGTCACCAGAATGACTCCATCATTGGGCTACTAAGCAAGTCTCTTAAGCCCCAATTGCTCCTGGAATTGTCTGACCCTGCCTTCTCAAAGATGTGTGCCACACCGAATAAAAGTGTCTATTGAATAAATTAAATGTGAAAACTGATTGTGCACTGCACCTGGGCATTAGGCTGGGAGTGCGATGTACGGGCTGTCCCTTTGCTGGCACCCCTTCCAGTCTGCTCATCTCCATCTTTTTCCTGTCTGCTGGTTGCTGTGGCCTCCTTTTGGCCTCCTTGTGGCCTCCTTGTGGCCTCCTTGCACCTCCCCTGACCTCTGAGTTCAGGGCCCGGTGCGCGTCACTGGCCAGCAGGCACCCGCCGTGGTGAAAACTGTAAACACAACGGCAGCGGGGCTCCGGGAACAGCCAGTCAGAGCCTCACTGCTCCCGGCCGATTACCCTCCGCGGAAGGTCGGCCAAACAGCCCACACGGGACCAGCAGTGGATGTGTCAGGATGTCCCTGCTGTCTTATTCGCTTGGCCCACCAGCCTCGGGGGTCACCGGGCTCCTTCGGACGTGAGAGTCTCCGAATGCGGCTCCGACACGCAGCAGGAGACGCTGCCGGGCTTGATACAGGCTGGAGGTGCGCAGTGTCAGAGAGGAGCAGCTCCTGCGTGGCCACCCTGGGGTGTCTCTGTAGCACGCAGTAATTTGGAAGGTGTTAGTCCCTGAGCTTCTCTGTGTGCTGCATGACTGCAGCATGATCTCCAGCCTCTGAAACTCTCAGAAAGGTCTGGGGGGCTTAGCAGAAGTTACCCCCCCATGCCTGGTCTCTGAGTCGATCAGATACACTGGCACCAGCAGCAGTAATGACACTGTGCGGCTGTGATATGGAGAGCTCTGAAGAACTACAATGAAGTTAGATTCACCCCCTGGTTTCTGTCTCTGCTCCTCAGCTGAGCATTAATCTCACTTGTTTAAGGAGGCAGAGGTGGAGCTCGTGGCAGAGACTGGCATCCTGGCTGCAAACTCGGTCCTGGCATCAGCGGCGCTCGCGTCTGTGTCCTTTGTGATGAACTAAGTGATGATGAGCGGCAGCCGACGCCCCCCTTTGCCCCCGCCCCTTCACTGTGATTGGACATCCTCTCAGAATCATGGCAACATGATTCAGCAGAGTGCGGTCCGCTAACTTGGACTTGGAGATGATCAGAGGGATGCAGCAGGCAAGCAAGGGGGCCAACTGACCTGATCCATGGAGGGGGGGGGGGCTTATGTGATCAACCTATCCCTGTGTCTCTGGCACGTTCTCTCATCCCGGCGTATCTGGCTCTGGGTTCAGCCTGTTTTCTCCTCCTAGCACTGTAGAGGGCACCAGTTAGCAGTTAGCATGGCAGATAGCAGTGCTGATCTGCCTGGGACCACTAATCACCCAGCTGTGTAAGTGGATCAGACTAAGTAGTATTATTATCATCATTACTAATTACCACCGCTGCTGCTTGCTGGACACGCCTCTGGCTTCCTCCCTAGCAAGTTTATGCTGCTGCTCTATTTGTAGCATCTCCTGGTGCTCCAATGCCTGTAACTGCGTAGCCTAGCCTCAGTCAATCATTTTAACAGTGTGTCCTGTCAGTGTGACCTCCCCCCCCCCCCCCCCCCCCCAGTAATACATGGCCCGCTGAAGGATAGCGGGCCAGCGGGAGACCGCGTCACACCGTGTCCACGCGCGGCCACCTCTGGAGTAATGACCTATTTCACGCCTGCGTCATGCCTGCGGCTCTTTGGCATGTTTTTATTTCAAAATGCACGTTTTTAAAAAAACTCTTTACATCCTGACCTGTAAAGGTTCATTATCAGCACTTGCAGTGATTTCGAAAAATGGGATTTAACAAGCATTTGCTGCTGTGATGTATCAGGGCCAGCTGTCGTACCTTTAGACGGTGGAAAAATATCAAAATACAGTACAATAATACGTGCATAGCCTTAATATTCCACTGATTTGAAAGAAACACGCTGTCGACCTCTAATGTCTCTTTTGTACAGTAGATGTTCAAAAATTAGCGTGCTATTGTTGAGGCTGCTTCAGCATGATGTACTGATTGTGCAGGATGGATGGACCGATTGTTTATAATCCAGATTTTACTGTATATGCACATGCAGCAAATCAGCTGGTCCCTGGGGGGGGGGGGAGTCTGGGTGGGCAGGCACCCAGAGGTGTATCATATCGGGCCCGCAACCCAGACCAATCCAATTACGTTCCAAATTTTTTAGGGTCCTCTTGGAATCGTCCTTACTCTCTCCCCCTCCCCATTCATGGTGCCCTGCGGGGCATGAACACTTCTTCCGACATTCCTATCACCTGCCCTGATCGACAGCCACAGGTTCGATTCGATTTCACGGCTCCCCAATGTGAAGACACGGCCCCCACTTAGCGCTGTCTTCCTCACCCAAAAAAATTTTTTTTAAAAAAACGAATTATCATCATAACAGGAGGCACACTAATAGTTTACGTAAACGCAGGGATTACTGTCATATTAAGGGGTTTAAGGATGCATTTGCTATGACCTTCCACCCCTGGACAGTGCTGGTAGCAACGCTGTCAGCTTATTGCGGCTCAGAGGAGGGACCCACGGAGGGAATCTTCCAGAAGTGAACTCCCAGCCCGCTCTGCGTCAGTAACTTGGACCGGGTCCAAACAGGACACAACACCCTGCCTCCCAGAATGAGGAACACATCCACTGTATTCAGTCCGGGGACCAGGCAGCAACCAGAAATAACACAGACTGCACTGTAAGAGCACAAAGGCTGGTGCTAATGGAGGCGGGGCAGTGTGTTCAGATGGTGGCTGCCTATTGGCTGCCTGAAGATATGACATCATAACATCCTGTGGAATGGAAAGCTCTCCCTAGTGCTGGAGCTTTTAAACTTCAGGAGTACTGAACCAGGCCCGCGGCTTTCCACTGCCAAACTATCAGCCTGTACCAGACGTGAGTGTTTATTTAAGAAACATCGTGTGTTAAGTCTCATAGCAAATCTTATATTTTTCGCGCAATAATCAGCATACAATAAAATCCATTATCATCCCAGGCCATGATAGCAGAGAAAACAGATGCAGATGATCCCTACATTACATGTGGATGTATGGATTACCCAGCATGCTTTCTGGTGCATCCCTGAGCATCTCACCCTTATTGATTCCATTAGATCTCGATAGACAGCAAATCATACAAAATCACTCATGAATATGCACATAAACCCAATGACCCTAACCAGGATATGCAGGTAGAAGATGAATGGATATAAATCCACGTTGTAAAAACATTCATTCCAAATTTTATAGCAGTACAGTTATGTGACCCTAACTGAGATACAGGCAGTTACTTATAGGAGGTACATTTACAGTTCATTTAATTTATTTATACCCAAAATAATATATTTGTCATGAACTTGGTTATATAAGGATTTATTTGTAGCTGTGAACAGAGCAGAGTAATTATATCTCGGTATTAAACAATATATTATTCTTATTCTGGGTCGATTTTGTCATAGAATCCCTGTGCTCTTGTCCCACGGTAAACCATGACGGCATCTAGCTTCTTTGTGACGTCAGCAGTGAGTGGTGATGACACCGCTGCTCCAGCAGGGATGGGGTCAGAGCCCAGACGCTCCACTGAATACTGATTGACTAGGAAGGGCCCACAGAAGACTCATGAAAAGCTCCTAACTGAACATCCATCATGTCTCTGAGACACATGTGACCCTTTTAAGTGCCTCATGAATTCTGGATGTAAAAGCGTGTTTACATTTTCAGGAACTGGGGTGGTAAGGGGGGGGGGGGGGAGAACAGCCTGTGGGCTTGTGCATCCAGAGACCCTACAAATTGCTCCCCTACTCTAGTGCAGAATGTCCGATCCTCACGCGAAGGCTGTTGGGTCTGACTTTCCAAATCCGACATGCGTGTTTGGTGCGTCATGTTAACATAACCGTGCAGAGGAAGGCTGATGGTAACCACAGAGGGGTCCATCTGGTCAACGCAGATCCAGGTCTGTAGGTCACATGGCAGACAGACAGACAACAGGCAGGAGACAGACAGACAGACAGACAGACAGACAGACAGGAATGCAGGGAGCCCATTCTTGCCCCTGACCCCCACATAACTATGCCCCCTCCCCCATGAAAATATTATGCAGATTTGTTCAGGCACCAACACTGAGGAACCTGCTCATTTTACTGTGATATGGATCAAATATGCTGTCAGACTGGTTGCTGGTCCTGGGATTTCACTTGGTAAAACACTGACTCCACACTGACCTGTGCCTTCAGCCACGGAACTGCACTGTACGGTCGCCTGGCTGCTGTCACTGCAGGTTCCGCCTGTATGGACACAGACCCTGACAGTGCGCCTCCTTCAGGTGATCAACAGTCCGACAGCCAGGGTCGCCACTAGACATTTTGGGCCCCATGATAACATATCATATTGGGCCCCAAACCCAGACCAATCCAACTATCTTCCAAACTTTTAGAGCCCCTGTCACTCAGGGGCCATTGGAATTCCCCCCCCCCCCTTTATGTAGCCCCTCCCTACAGCTATGGAGAGGCTAATCTAATCTAATTCCATTAAGGGGCACTGGGTTGATATGTAGAGCACATTGTGCACTTGGAGGGGTACGGAGCGGCCATTAATGTCCCCGCGTGGCTGACGTGACACGCTTTCAAGATGGTTCCTGCTGTCTGAGGCGCTTTCATCTTCTGATGTCACCTGAAGGTGACCTGTTTTCATGTCATTATGCAAGAGGTCCCCCTCCTGTAGGGTGGCCCAAATGGTGCCTGCCTGATCTATGATCTGTGGCGCAAGTCACGTGACCAGACCACACCCCTGCAGACCGCCTTGCATTAGCCCTCTAAACTGTAATCACATTTCCCCATTTTGCCACTCTGCTGGTTTGGCAGTCCAGAAATCTATGCTTTGAGCTGCCTTGGTCAGCAGCTTTACCGGCACGTTACCCTATGATCCCGTGTAGAACAGCTGGTTGTCGTTAACTAATTGGCTAACTCTGCCTCTCAAACGGCTAATTAGTATGGGCCTGAGCAGCATGATAAACTCCCTAATAATGAGCGTCGAAATGAATTTGTCTGCTTCAAACAGGCTGGAATTCTTTGATTTCAGCATTGCCTGCATTTGCCCAAAAGCTAATATAACCAGTGAGGGGAAAATGGCTTTTCCAGTCGGCAGCGTACGGGGCAGGGCAGAGGGTTGTGCCGACTGGCAGACGGGTAGCTGCCGGGATCGAGCTCTAGCTGGTCTTCTCTCACTGAGCCTGCCGTTGAACCTGCCCCTCTCCCACAGCTCCATTTTGGAGATTTTTCACTCTGCATGTGTGTCAGCTGACTATTGTTGCCGGTTTGTAACCATACAGACAGTGCAACCTTTCATCTGGAGTCATTTTGCAGTTGTATCAGGCTTTACTCCCTTCCCCGGTCTTTTATGTATATCGTTAACCCAGATCAAAATAGGGCAATTAAACTACTCCAGCTGCATCACAAAAGTGATCCATTAGCACACGGCACCGAGCCCATTCCTGTCAGTTTCTCGGGGCCTCTGGGAGGGGCAGCCATCTTGCTGCTATCTATGACATCACTATCCAATATAGACTCTCAGTGTTATCTGTAACACCACTGTCCTATGAGTCTCTGTGCTATCTCTGCCATCACTTTCCTGTGAGAGTCTCAATGCTATCTCTGCCATCACTTTCCTGTGAGAGTCTCAATGCTATCTCTGCCATCACTATCCTGTGAGTCTTAGCGCTATCTCTGCCATCACTGTCCTGTGTGAGTCTTAGCGCTATCTCTACCATCACTGTCTATGTGAGTCTTAGCGCTATCTCTGCCATCACTATCCTGTGAGAGTCTCAATGCTATCTCTGCCATCACTATCCTGTGAGTCTTAGCGCTATCTCTGCCATCACTATCCTGTGTGAGTCTTAGCGCTATCTCTACCATCACTATCTGTGTGTCTTAGCACTATCTCTGCCATCACTGTCCTGCGACAGTCTCAGTACTATCTGTGAAATCACTGTTCTGTGAGAATGTTAGTGCTGTCTCTGCCTTCATTACCTGTGATGGTCTAAATGCTTTCTGTGACATCACAGTTCTGTGACAGTCACACTGCTATCTCTGCCATCACTGTACTGTGAGAGTCTCAGTGTTATCTGTCCTGCAACAGCCTTACTGATATGTGACATCACTGTACTATGACGGTCTCAATGCCAGCTTGTCTCACTGTTATGTATGAGATCAGTGCTCCCAAGCGGGGTCTGCCCAAAATCCAGAAATGGACAAATTATCTGTCAAGCAGAGTTGCCCCTTTTCCTGAAGCCAGGTTGTCACTCTTGACTAGTATTCCCCAATTCCAGTCCTGGTGGACCAGAACACAACACAGTTTGTGGATTCCCCTGCTCAAACTCATCTTAATCAGCTCATAATCAGGTTTAGTAGGTGTGTTTGAGAAGGGAAATCTGCAAAATGTGGGGGATTCTATCCCTCCAGGACCGGAACTGGGGGGTCCCTGCTCTGACTATGTGTACGAGTTTAGTGGTTTCATACAGTGCTGCCCATGGTCCTGAAACAAACGATCTTCGCGAGAGCCCTCAGAAGCACACCCTGGCTGAGCTGTCCATGGTCCTAAAACCAGCCTATCACAGTCTATACAGCTGAAAGTACTATCTTAAGCCTATCTGTGGTATTTCTGCTCCCTGGAGGGGCTGTCACTGGTCCTGAAACCTGTAACTTAAGGAGCTGCATGTCTCAGTGGGTTAGGAATATGTATCCATGCCCAGGAGGTTGTGGGTTCAAATCCCCATAGCCAGCAGAGTAATAATTAGACCATTAGGAACTTGAGCACGGCCCTTAACTATAACTGACCCCATTCTCAGATCCGAAGCTTTTTTGGACGAAAGCATCTGCTAAATATAAAATGTTAATGTAAACCCGTGTCCTGCCACTGTCACTGCCACAATCTCTGGCAAAGCCATCCATGCAGGGGCGTGGGAACCAGGCTTCATTTGGCTTCATTTATCCCAATAAACAGAGCACTGTATTTATATCCACCCCCCTCCCAATGTAAAACTCTCTCTTACACGATTGCGTGCATGTGATCGTGCTGCTACTCGCTGCCACAAACCTGTATGAGCCAATGAAACACCTGACTGCAGTATTCCACACCCTGTCAATCTGAAGGCACATGGACAGCATTCATGCTAATCAAGGAGGACCTGCTTAATCACGGTGCATAGGTTCCACGATGAACACACAGTGAACATTACCCAGAATACACTGCATTTAGTTACTGTCTAAGTACAGGTGATCCGATCCTTGTGTGTCTGTGTGAAAATGTCAGCACCCGTTAATATTTGCCAACTGGAACTGTCAACTGTCACCTCCCAGACACATCGCTGCTGCCATGGCAACTCGAGCAGAAGTACGACAGGGATGGCACTGGGGCCTTTCAGTGTGCATCTGGTATGTTCCCCTGTCTCAGCACTGAGATGGGAGCAGAGGACATCTGCATCCCACATGCATGACTCTCTTATGTTTTGATCCCTGCCCCGTCCCCATTTTCGATTGCTTCAGACACAGGAGGCTTTTAAAATGCTGTTCTGTTTCCCTAACATCAAACTGGGCCACCATTTTCTTCCATTTTCTCAGTTAAATGCTGCTCCGAAAGCAGGGATGGGGTGACCCCAGTCAAGCTGCTGTTTTCTGTATCGGTTCGGCTAATTAAATGACCCCGTAGTTCCGGTGTTACAGCTGGGCGACCCAGAGCAACTTCAGTCTCCTTGAACCGAACCGGACTTGATGTACGGTAGGGTCACTTCCCACGGTTCCCATTAAAAGACCCGGGTCTAGCCGGAAGATCCCGTCTGGATGTTGCCTGTGGGGATTCAGTTCATGTGGTTTACCTGTTCATACAAACACCAGCAGCTTTGAGAGGTGTGTCCCAGAACGTAACCCAGCCGGTGCTCAACCCAATCTCCAGCCGGTAATTTAGCATAACTCCGGCTGTTTGCTGTACTGCCATGCCTTCTGAGTTAGACTATGATCAACACTGTTATGTTAATATTATCATTATTATTATCTACCATTCCGTGGTTTTGATGACTTATGTATAACATTCAGTAGTCGGCTGTCTCGCAATAATAGGCCTAATTGAAAAGGTTAATACGAAACTCAGTTTAACTATCATCATTTTTGTTTTTAATATTACTGTTATGTAAGATCCCGCGTTTTACACATGCGGCTTGTATCTGCGCTTCAGCGCTCGGCTGCCTCTTCCCCTCCCCATTCGTATCACAGCCAAAGCGAAAGTGTTAAATTAAAATTCACTGAAACTGGTGAGGATGGCTTCGCACGAAACCTATTCGGAAATTTGTCATAATCAAGCTATAAAGCACACCCCATGCCCCAATTTGTGCCGCTTTTACAACACAGGTGATTAAAATATATATACAAAAGTATGGAGAAGCCATGGTTGACCGCAGCATAAGAAAATGGGGTCTGTTGGACCACGGCTGCTTCAGCGGGATGCCATGGGGGGCTGATGTGCGTCAGTTTTAAGGCTGTGCTTCCTTCCATTGACAGCTCGCTTTCATCGTTTTATTATAATTATCTTTATCCGAGTTATTTATATACCTCCGGTACGACCGATCGCTTGCACCGTGTCCAAATAATTACCGGTGTAAAAGTCGATATTGTGACACTGAATCCGTACGCACGGATTTCTGTCGGATTGCGCCGGGAAGGCAGCGGCTTCGCCGTCCGGAGCTCCTTTTAACTTGAGCTTTGGGGGTAAGGGGATAATGGTGCTGAAACTATATGCACAGATGTCAGGTCCCCGTCTTTGTAACATTACTTTATTTAGCCGAGATTCCCGTTATTCCCCCGCTTTGACACAACACCCGAAATGGGTATAAACACGGCATCTGACCGAAGCGGGGAATCGCAAAGAGAGGCGATGGAGGACTGTCATGACCCCCCCACCCCCAACACCACCACCACCACCACCACCCTGCAACCTTATCTCCATGCCCATCCACCCCTCCCTTAGGGATGGTCATTAAAACACTTACAAGTAGTCTCAGGATGGTTAAACCTCAATACAACGTAGATACCGAATCCCGGTGACGCCCGACGTTAATTCCTTCACTCCCCGATTCAGAGCAATGAGTGGACCCCGAATTACGGACCCCCAAAAGCTCCGTTTCTTAGGGTCCTGGTCTTGTGAAAATGCGTTTTGACCTTGCAGCGTACCTGCAACACTCCCGTAAACGCCCAAAGCCCTCGACTTTTAAAAAGGCATGCATCCATACCCTTGCTACTGCAGGTAACCCATTAAAAAAGAAAAAAAAAAAAAAAAAAAAAAAGAACCACCGTCCAGTGTCCAAACGTCCACAAGCGCTAAAGCAGCCCCCACCTTTTCAGCGGTGTCCCAAACGTCGGCGTTTTCCGACAATATAAGACTCACCTGCACGCTGCATTTTAAAGCCGAATCGGAACAGAAATGGCAAAAGTTTACCTTGATGAAGGAACATCAGCCCTGCTCAGAGTACCAAGGGTCCGGGGATTCTTGTCTTCTCACTTGTCATATTCCCCCATATTTCAATTCCGCTTTGATTGCAATTCCCACTAAATTTCGCCGACGCGATGCGTGCCGCTTCTCAGCACTCGCGACGCCGCACTTCCCATCTCTCTCCCCTGCGTTCCAGACACGCCGCCGACCGGGGCGAGATAATGCCTATGAATCCGCCGGTGCCCTTTATAAAAATCCAAGGATGCTGTCGAAGAGGGACAGTCAGATTCCAGCGGGGGTCTCCAGGAGCCTTTGGCGGAGAGCTGGTGCGTTTTCTCCCCTCCGGATCACCGTTGACAGAGCCATCCTGCCGCCGCTTGCGCCGTCAGCCTCCTTCCGCATTAAAGAAAACGTCTCTGCGGTGAGAGCGATCGGGTGGCCGAGAAGAGCAGCTGGGATCAAATGTGGGCAGACAGCCCCGCGCGACGGCGCACCTCCTCCCGCTCCCCCC
Organism: Gnathonemus echidnorhynchus; assembly: GCA_026776725.1. Lineage (NCBI taxonomy): Eukaryota > Metazoa > Chordata > Actinopteri > Osteoglossiformes > Mormyridae > Gnathonemus > Gnathonemus echidnorhynchus. The sequence goes on along the minus strand of JAODJU010000025.1, from coordinate 14,192,221 downwards.
CGGCGGAGTCTCCACGCCGCGTTAATGCACAGAGTGCCGGGACGCCGCGTTAATGTCCGCCCGCCGTCCGCCGGCTCCTCAGAAGCGCTGCGCCCCCCCCCTCCCCCTGCGCCCAGATCGCGGAGTTTAATGTCTGCGGCTCCGCGATGGGCGACTGGTGATTTTCCTAAGAGTGCCTGTCCCCGAAACACAGTCAGTCCGTGCCGGTAAAAAGCTCAAGGCACAAGCAGCGGCACCGTGTTATCCCCGGTGAGTCATTTATCCAGAGGTCCTTTGCTCATGCTTCCTAAACGTCGTTCGAGTCGCCTAACAAACTAAGACATTACAGCAAGTGGGCTGTGTGGTGGAGGCGATTTTTTTTCCTCGCTCCCAGTTGAAAAAAGACGCAGCACGGATTGGTCCGCACTAACCCTCACTCTCCCGATTCATTGTCTTTCCCAGGACTGGCTCAGATGTGCCCATAGTTAGTCGTTCAGAGGCAAGAAACGCGGTGCCGCTGCGCTGAATGAAAAGGTAAAAAGAGCCAGTCGGCGAGGACGGTGGAGCTGGACTGCGGGGGACGCGCGGCGGATCGCGGGCAGAGCGCCGCTGGTGTCCGGTGTGCGGATCTGAAGAGTGCAACTTCACAGAAAAGCGGCAGTTCGTGCTTCGGGAAAATCCGGGGGAAATGCTCCTCCTAAGGAAACTAATTAATAACCATGTCAGATGGAATGATGGCGAACCATAACTGCTGTAGCATTCAGTCTCATTAAACTAGTACTTTCTTCAGCTGAAATGAAGATTTGTCTTGATTTAGCTACGTAATCAAGACATGTTTTGAGTTTTCCCTTATATTATTTATCTGCGTCTTTTGTGCGTTTTATAAGTTTGACCTGACGGCATTAGAGTTGACATGATCTCAGCCGTGCTCTCATCGTGATCACTGATCGCTCTTTCCAGGAGTAGCGCATTTTCACTTTCCAGTCGGATTTCGTCCGCACTCGTTCCCGGGACGGGCTCCGTGTCCCGGGATGCCGACAGAGACCCCCATACCGCTTAGGGCAGTGCCGGTCACCATTCCCCGGTAATACGTGTTGAGCCCATGCTGTAAGACGTCCCGTTGACTCTCTTGACTCTCTTATCAGGGTACCCCGCGTCGCCTTGGAACCAGCACCCAGTTCAGTAACTGGTGTTTAGGAGGCGGGCAGGGGTCCATCTACAGAGGGTGGGATCTGCACTGCTGAATGTCTTTAAAACACGCTGGTTTATCCCTGACGCCATTGCCCGATGATTCTGCCTGGCCTCCTGTCTGTTTATCCCTCTCGATACCAAATACTCGTGTTTTTTTTTTTTTTGCAGATGTTACACACGCGGGGTCCATTTTTATGCACCGTTATTTATAATGGTATTTAATAGGGGCTCGGAGAGCGGAAATCTCCGACCTGTATTCCCGTATTCAGCAGCTGCACGGTGTGGAAACAAACCTTCGCGTGGCATAATCACTCGGAAAAATGTACATTCCACGGAATAATGAAATACAAATCTCTTTTGTAGCTTTGGGCTGTTCGGTAGCTATTGACTATAGCGCACCTTGCTTATTATAAACCCAGAAGCGTTAAACGGGCCATTAACCCAGTCAATTTCATTACTGAGCTGTTCAGTGTCCAGAGCGCGGTGTGTATTGATGTGTCCAGTGAGGGGGGGAGCTGTTGTCTTATTCTCTGTAATGTTTTCTTGGTTGTGTGCCGTTACGAGTGGATTTATTTACAGACCAGAAGAAGGGAGGGGCCGTTTTCTCAGCCACCTGCATGAACACTAAAACCCAGAGGCCAGCTGGATCTCAACCATGATGTGACCCCTCCCACCAGCCTGATCATATCCACAGAGAAGTCTTGTAATTAGGGAGCATCCCCCCCCCCACACACACACACACACACACAAATTCTTACACACCTATAAAAATACATGCAATACAGTTGATTGATGACTGAAACATACCGTTTTGTCAGTGACTGTAAATCTCCATTAAAAACAGTAGCCTAGGGTGTGTGGATCAGAGGAGTTGGGGGAGGGGGGTGATGGGGGTTGTCCCCTAGCATCATGAGGTGTGCGTGTGAAGGAGCTATCGAGATTAAGTGAGGTTGGGGCGGGGTCTTTGACAGTACAACGGCGGAGTGGTGTGACAGATCCAGTGCCAGGCCACATCAGCCTCGCTAGACTGCGTCATTAAAGTCACTACTTTGCCTAAAAGGCCCATTTGCATACTTCACATATTTAATTATTTCATTAATGTTCAAATTATTGTTGCAAGGCTGGTGTACATGTGTTAACAACAGGTGTGCCTCCCTTTAATCGCTGAACACGGAGGGCGTGTGACCTCTGGGCTTGTCTGATTTACTCTGTGATGCCTACAGCCCCTCCCTCACCCATGCAGGATCCACAGGAAGCATGCCCCCCCCCCTTGTCAGTGTTACCTTATAGGGGTAAATATCACCTTAGCAGTGAAATACTAAATTCTGCACTGAGATAAATAAATAGCTTGGTGTGTGTGATGCTTTACATGAAATCCAGCTCCACCCCATATCAGACTGGCTTCCGTGGGGCTGGATGCCATCTTGCCAAATTTAACTAAAACCTCTGCTGATGAACATGTAGAGAGAAATCATTTCAAATGTCAATTAAATTAATCTGTTTCTGCAGTATCAGGCAGTGAAAACATATGATCTCAAATGCACTTTTTCAATTCAGAAACTTATGCATAGAGTATAGAATATAACAGTTATATATATATATACACACGTATATTCAGTTCATACGCCTTCATGTACACAAATAGCGTGTAGTACAATTGTGACGTGCAGCTAGCAGACAGGAGGCAGACCCTGTAATGCTGGAGAGCAGGTGTTTATTAGCAGTGCCAGGTGCAGACAAAGCCAAAAGGGGAACCCAAAAGCGTGGTCGAGGCCGGTAGCCGGTCAAGTCAGTCCTGCAAACAGGCACGGGACGAGACGACGAAGGGGAAGGAGGAAAGAGGGCGACAGGGCAGGAGGGACAAGCAGGCAGGGCAGGAGGGAAGACAAAAGACAGAAGAATGCTTGGTAAAGTTCCTGGTCATGGCAACAATACTTCACAATGGTTGCGAGGGTTTATCTGCTTTAAGAAGCGGAGCAGTGTTTCCCAACCCAGTCCTCGGGGAACCCCAGACAGTCCATGTTTTTGCTCCCTCCCAGCTCCCAGCACACCTGTACCAGATATTCAGTGTTCCTGATTGGTTAGGAGCTGGGAGGGAGCAAAAACGTGGACAGTCCGGGGTTCCTCGAAGACTGGGTTGGGAAACACTGATCTAGACACGCAATGCTCCTTATCCAGAAGTATTCTAATGTCAACTTCATGGTGATGTTTAGGGAGTTTGTTTGTTTTTCCTTCCATGTTTAATAACCGTTATACAGATAAATTTGCAATAACCTGGTGTCTCGCTGTGAAGGCTTGCAGCGTAATGCAGTGTATGCCCTGGGGTTACTGCCGGTTTACTGCAGTGCGCCCATAATGGCACATCCACTAACTGAGACGTAAACCTCAGCACGCGCTGCTCTGTCGTGGTGAATTAAGGGGCTGAAGACCCCAGCTGAATAATCCTGACCGCAGGTCGCTAGAAAGTCTGAAGACCCATAACACGCATTTTGATGTATTATTTTATCATTATTCCGTTATTTGAGTTTATACTTATTCAAGTATTGTTACCCACATGTTAAAGAGAGACATATATTGAACACAAATATTCAGATATGTGGATGTTTTTCTTACGTAATTCATGGTGTGTGAATTTACAGTTGCGTCTACTTATAGCGTAACACTGCTGTGAACCCTAACTGACCAAAATTTTCTGTATTTAAATTAGACTTCCCATTAATATTTTTAGGGGACTAGTTTATGTGGATCCCATTGTCTCGCTCTTCTTTACAGAAGACATATTCTAAGGCTTGGTGGCAGCCTGTACACTAGCAGGCCTTACTTTAGCATGGGGTGCTAGTAGCGTAGCGTGTGTGAGTTCAGTGCACGAGTGTGCGTCTGCACATCTCTGCTGGTGGCAAGCCCCTTTGACGTTAGGTTTCTATTTCTACAGACGACAGGCTGACGGTTGTGGGTAAAGCGTAGCAGGGGCATCCAGGAGGGAGGGCAGAGCCGCCACTACGTGAAGAATATCGGACTCACGCCGCGTGTGGCCCTCCCCCTGACCGCAGCTGTCATGTCACCCCGGTCTCGAAGATGGGAGGGCCAGTGCTTATGTAAGCATGCTCACGCATCTGGGGACCAGCTGGTGAGTCACTCATGTGCAGCGCTGCTCTTTACTGCAGCCAGAAGATCTGCTATCAGCAATGGGCGAATCGCGCGTCACCTGATATCCTCCGCTTACCTGTGACTGTCCCCTTATTCTGTGGTTCGAGGTAATTTATGCTGGATCGAGGGGCTGATATCAAGATCAGCTGTGACATTCTTGTGAAGCAGTTGGAACAGGGATAGCCCCGGTCTATTATTTATTTATGTGTGTATTCCTTATATAACACAATCTCCCTGGGGAGTATTATTTACAAACATAAATTGTTACCATTGAACCACAAAATGAAGATGAATTATTGTAGTTTTTTTTTGACCCAGGCTCCCATAAGTCACCATACCAAATTGCATTGGTATACCTTGGAGAAGGTCTTGATATTAATGCATGCTGCTCTGTTTTTGTCTAACCTGACTTTGCCGTATTTTAAACAGGCTGCGGGCTCCATTAGGCCCAGCAGAAGTTGCACACTCTAAGCCTGAGGCATGCTCACGCTTCCTGTTTCCCGTGTTTTCCAGCCTCCGAGTCATTAAAGGGAATTAAGGTGGAATTAAAGGGGAAGGTTGCAGCCTCAGCTCCTAAGAACCGAATGCTCATCACTCATGCCCGACGTGTCCCCCCACGTCAAGATGCACGTTCCCGTTGGCAAACGACTGTGCAGTCACATGCTGCAGAAAGTAAAGAATTTAAGCAGAAGTATAACGTTCAACTGTTCTTTATCTTTTTTGTTTAAAAATAACTTAGCTGGTACGCACCAAAGGACAGTGGAGGTCTAATCATCTCCAAAGCCGTCAACATTCACAGTTCTCCGACGTCAGCGATTCTCCAGTTCTCCAGCCGGGGTATACGGCCCCGCGACCTTTGACCCCGTGTCTGTCCCTCACTCCCCATTTCTATTCTTGGTTTCGCCCCTTCGCATTCTCAAACGGGGGTTTGAACTCGTCACATCCTTCCCTCTGGCAGTCACACTCTCTCCCTTCCCATATTTTGAAGCGCCTAGTGTTTAGCTGTCAACTTCGTGTTTTTTCTCTCTATGCAGAAACCTATATTTAGAATTCACTGATAAGTGCGCTTACCGAGACAGCGATAAACCAGCTGTAGCTTAATGCAGCTATCGAAGCTATTGAATTAGTAGTGAGTACCACACTACCCTTTGGCAGGGGTGCTGCATGACCGTCGATAAAGAATGCCTAAATGTTTGGTGCACTCCTCTCCTATGACTCTTGACTGACATTTTTTCCCCTTGTCTCTTGCTCACTCCACCCCCGTTGAATTTGTTTAAATGACAAAACTTTCTGACAAGGTTACCAAATTTAGGACCACGCCAGAGTTTTTGAAGGTTCTTCCAGAGGTTTGGCTACATGTGGGTGGCTGCCACCTCCCGGTCGACAGCTGTCCAGCCCCCCCCACCGTAACTCAAACTGCGACCTACCCAGCGTGCCCAAATACCCACCCCGGGGCATTTCTAGCTAATGAAAAAAATCAGGGGGTAAGTCAAGTTCACCTGCCCCTGAGTTTTCTTTTTCTTTTTTTTTTTTTGAAGGAAGACTGGCATCATGGGTAAAATACTCTGGGCTAGGCCCCGAGTGATTGGACGTAACGACGCCCACGTTCCCACCCCAGGATGACGTCCTTGTAGCTGAGGGGTGACTGGCAGGTCTAGGTGGAAACCCCTGCTCACTAGATCTATTAGAATATTTGTGTCATAGTTATATAACACGCATTGTTATTACTAATGGGCATTGATAGGTTAATGTCCATCACTACACCTGGGATACCTAACTGAGATATTTGGCACATCTACTGATACAGTAATTTGTATTTTATTGCAGTTTTACTTCATTAAAGCAGGAGGGTTAAGAAGTCAATTAGGCTGAATAGACGACGGAGATAACATCTGTTTGCTGCTAATGCTCATTCATATCATCAAGCTCCATTAGATCCAAGGGTTTTTCCTGCCCCGTCAGGTTGGAGTTTCAGTGTTCGGATGAAAGCTTAGTGCGTGTGATAGTTGGGAGAAGGAAAGGAAGCCACTCTTTCTGGCCCTCTTTCTCCTATCTATAAGCATTTACCCTAGATTGGAGATTTCATGTTCAGCCTGTCTGGTTACCCATAATGCACCAGCCTGTGTTTAGTCCTGTGGGAGCTCCAAGCCAAAACTTTATTGACCCAGAGGTGTGTCTGTTTATTTCTGTTTGTAAGTCACATAAGGCTACACGTTCACAGAGCTGGCTGAAACTCCACAATTCACAAGCAAGTTTCTGATTTTAATTGCCCATAGTGTCTGATTGTGTAGGTGTGTGTCCGTGTGTTGGACTGGTGTATTGTCTGCGGAGTCCTCAGCCTTGTACTGGAGTCGACTCCAGGACCCCTGGGACCCTGAATTGGATAAGTGGCTGGAAGATTAAAGGACGGATGGATGGATGAAATTGCAAGTTTTGAATAAGAAGGTGCAAAGTGAATGGATACATTTTGCAATACAAGTTACTAAAAATTAATTAAAATTAAGCTTGGCCACTCGCCTCAGGCAAGTCATTTAGACGAAGGGCAAGTACAGAAAACGCAACAGTAGCCTGCTAGCTTGTTTTTTAAAAAAATCATGTTGGATTACATTTTTTTCCAGTTGGCTAGAAGCAAAAATTCTTAACTTCCACCTACTCTTTCAGTGTCTTAGTTCAATAAGACTGACAACATCATTGAGTCTTTTTGGATCTTCTATTTGGTAGAGACCTGTCACACCTGGGTCCACTGGGTTTCTAACATTCTTCATTGCAGATGAGCTCGCACTGACTTCCATTATGTGGTGGTGGGGGGGGGGGTGTCCAGTTTTTGAAGAATACTCCCTTTAAATCACTCCAGAGATTTTCTTTAGGATTGAGGCCTGGGGTCTGACTGATCTAGTCCAGAACATTGATCTTTCTTTTTCATGCATCCCTTGGTTAATTTGACTGTGTCCTTCAAATCATTGTCACGTTGAATGGTTCATTTCTTCGTGAACTGCAGTTTTTTTGGAGAGGGCAGCAGCTTTTCCTTCAGAACATCTTAGTTTTCGGTGCAGGCCGTCTTCCCATCCATCATGACCTGAGGTCCAGTCCCGGCTGTAAACGGGCCGCTCTGGATCATGAGGCTTGACAGTAGGAGCCGTGTTCTTTGGTCTTTGGGTAAGAGCAGCATATTTTGATAGTATTGACGTCACATTTTCAATATACAAAGCTCCAAAGGGTCACAATGACCCCCTGAAATTGGTCTGGCCCATCTGGAAAGAATAACAGTCAGCAAAAGCAAAACAAGTAAGATATAGCCTACAGTTGCTCAGGAGAAGCTATGGTTGGGGCCCAAAATGCCCTGTCCATGTAAGCAGATCCAATCCCTTGGAAATCCATGATTCTCCTCCTTCCCAAGATCATGCCATGAACCAGGTGAGTGATTGGCTGCCGTCATATGATCCTGTGAAGACTTGTGCAGAGGTCACATGAGGTCACAGGCCCTCAGATGTTCTTCTCTGGGATACTAAGATCTGTTCCTATGCTCCTGAAGGTCCAGCTTGCATCCTGTCCCAGCTATCATGGGTCAAGAGACAGCTATTGTTGGAAACTCACCTCAGTCTGTATCAGCATTTATAATGTATATCTGTCTTCATCTGATACCCAAAATGGAAAATGTATCAAATATTAAGTAGTAAATATTAGGTGAATGTGTGGATAGTATTGAGAGTAAGTATAAAATAAGCTCAGTATTGGTCGGTTTCCAACCTGGTTACAAGGCTGTTAATTTTACTGAGCCATACTTAACATTAAGATGATGTCATCTTTAATGGCCAGTCTTTCCTTAAGGATCAGTCTAGTCCAGGGGGCTGCCTCACTGGGTCTGGGGAGATCAGAGAAAGCCATTTCTTGGAAGGACTTCCTTGTCTTCTATGCTGCTGGGAGGCTCATTGTCTGTGGCTCTGTGCATCTGGGACACCGAAGACGGTTTTGCTGGAGCCGCCACCCCAATCCCCATTTTCTGGGCTGAGAGGGGAGGTGAAACATCTATTTTAATATGGTGTCATGTCAGACCCGCACCTCCAAGATCTTTACACACACAGAACCACGAGTGAGTTATTTTATGGCCGTAAGACTTTCTGTAAGAAAGATGTTAGTTTGCGGCAGCTTGAGTTACGTGTGACATTAGTGTCACCCCTGGCGGACAGCTGCAGGGCCTGCTAATGAGCAGTCAGGATGGTAGGGGCCATGGGCAGAATGCCCTGTCACCCCCCCCCGGGAGGGCTCTAATGAGGCCCATGTGGCTGGCAACCTCCCCAGGCAGAGCTGGGTTGACACTGGGGCCAGAGCCCCCAGCAACATCCGGCTCAGGGGCTGCAATTCTGCAAACTCCCAACATCTAGGCTTACTGCACTTAGATCTGCACTCGAAATAGATCGATACCTACACGACAGAAATCCCGAAAATGAGCAGGAGCTACTTGCATTTTCCTTTGTTCGCTGCAGAATATTCACCCGGCTCCTTGTTGGATCTGTTATCGCCATGCTTAGCTGATATTTGGCCCCGCGGAGGTCTTGGTATGGACTCCATACAGCTGTTTGGAAAGTGGCGTTCTCCTGAATGAGGGGACAGGACAGTTGGGGAAGAGAAGCCATGGGACGTCTATCTCAGCAGCGAGTCACGTGTGGGTCACAGGAACCGGCTGCGTTTAGCCTGGAAAACGGGACCGTGACCTGCGGGCAGCGTCAGCCGGAATTAAAAGGGTCGTCTACGTGCAAAAATTGATTAATGACAAAGCGCTTGGTTGTAATGTAGGTGCTTATTCTTAAAGTAGAAGCAAGCAGCTTGGGAAAGTCTCTGAAAGGACCATTTGTTACTCAAAATGTAAATGCAATTTACTAATCCAGGTCAGAGCAGTGCTATTAGAGAATACGAAATGACATGTCTGAAATACAGTAACATTCATACAGGCATGGAGTAATGTTTATAAATCAGCTTTTAGGGATGTCTTTTAAATAATAATGTTGTGTTTGAAGTGCAGAGACGTTTGATTACCGCGCTGCAGTCTATGACAGATTGTGCTGCTAATGGAAGTGGAAAGACGGGCACGGCTGCCCTTGTGACGTCAGTGACCAATCAGGGCTCGGCGTGACCGCCGCATGATTAATGCTCCCATCCACGCCAACGATGGTATAGTATGACGCTTGTTCACAATGTGTTTTAATTCCAACCGGGCCGCTGATTGTGAATTTTGTGTCATACGTAAAGTCCCAGCCAAGCATAATGGGGATTGCAGACAGTACAAATGACATAAAAATAAGATATTTAGGCTTGGGCTATTTAGCTATAATTATTAAGACTGACGTTTCCTTTCTAACAAAAGTGTCGATCCTCACCTGCATAGTTTTAGTCTCCACAGCGTTCTGATTAACAGTTTTCAGCTCCAGAAGAGCCTCCTCACAAGCATTGCTTGATGCTTGGTGAACCAGTGACCCGTCAGTTGCCATGAGATCAGCCCATCTTCGCTTAGCCCTGACACAGGCTGGACAGGCACGCTAAAATGGAGTGACAAATGTACCGAAATCAATGTGCATTTCACATTTCCTGTGTGTTATTATTAATCAGGACTATGGATGACATTTCCCTAACAAAAATGTCACTTTTGAGCCTGAAGAATCTCTTCTTATCCGTGTTTTGCCGTCAGTAATGATTTGTTTGCATTGCTGAGGAGACACAAGCCAGCAGGAGATGTGGTCTTCAACGAATGGGACCGGAAATGTGCAAAGATACGGTCACAGAATGCACCAGGCTGATTCTGCGCACGTCCTTCCCGGTCTCGCCGCGACGTGACCGTCATTTCCGCGCCATGGAGCGCCTCACAGAGGCGTGGCTGCCACTCTCCAGCGGGTCGCCCCGGGTCCTGCCCGCTCCGTTAATGGGAACCATCCCGCTGATGATGCAGTTTAACGGAGGGCATGAGCCTGTCAGCATCACCTTCAGAAGTTATGCATCGCCCGTAAGTCTGTCTTCTGCTCTGGCTGCAGAGACACTGTGTCAGTTGATTAAGGGGTTCAGCCGGAGCCTTTTCCCCAAAATGTTCACGCTTTGTGCCAAGATGAGCACAGAAACATCGTTTAGTGGTTAACTGACTGCGTGCCTAAGATCAGTGCTAATATTTGCATTCATGTTGTAGTTGCTTAAAACAATCACACACACAGATATCAGTGCAGTTCTTTCCATTCAAAATACAGGTGATGGAACCAACATTTTCAGCCATTTTCATCTGCTGGTTTTCTTAATATACCGAATGAGATTAGAGAGTTCTGAGTGGCATCGGAAGGCTGGCGTCCTCAAGGTCATTTTTCACCGGAGTCCTCCGCTTGATTGAGGCGGCAGACGGATGGTGTGCAGAGGAGCAGTTCATAAAGCTTCCGATCTGTACGTCTGACAAACAGCTATGATCTCGGGAGACGGCCAGGAGCCTCGGCACTAAGCGGATTGCGAGGGAGGCGGCCTGCTGTAGCCGGTGATGGATACGGTGTCTCTTCGCAGGCCCCGGCCCAGACCGCGTGAGAGGAAGCGCAGGGCAGAGCCACACAGACAGTTTAATTATGATGATTTAGAAGATGGCGTTCTGAAGGGATTATGAGGAGTGACACAGTCACAACAGCGGCCCGGTGGGTCCAGGCCGAAGGGGGTCTGCCGCTCATAGATTTAATGCCGCACCCTTTTGTGAGGGCTTGTAAATATCCTGGCACTCCATACCACCCCCCCCCCCCAC